>PVIR01007510.1:0-60651 GCA_004026965.1 Petromus typicus | reverse complement strand
TTTTTTTTTTTTAGACAATGTCTTGTTGTGTAGCTCAGGCTGACTTTGAATTTGAAGAAATCAAAATCAGCCTGCCTCAGCCTTTTGACTGTTGGGATTACAGGTGTGTGCTACGATGCCCAACCACAGTTTTTTACATGGTCTCTGAAGAATTGATAAGATCTTCACTTCTTTTTTTTTTTTCACTTCCAAATATTTAATCACAAGCATACTAGAAGCAACATACTTTTGTCTTAGTTACAATTCCACCATTACTGAGGAAAAATACCCAACACTCAAAGTTAAAGGAGGCATAGTTTATTTAGGTCCCTCTTTGTGGAGATTTTAATCCATAGTCAGATGCTTCCAAAATATACTGGCAAGACAAAGAGGCATCACAGAGGAGAAACAGTCCATGGCACAGCAGAAAGGAAGCTGTAAGCCACAGAAAGCCTCCTGTTCCCTTTTGTCCTATTCAAACCTTTTTCGTGGCATCATCCACACCCAGGGTGAGGCTGCTGTTTTTAGTAAAACCATTCCAGCCAGAATGTTACTCAGAACTATGATACTCAGTAACTATAGTTACTCAGTAACTATAGTTACTCAGAACTATGATAATTCCAATCAATGGACTAAGTAGGTACTCCATACCCTTCATCCTATTCTCACACAAGCAAACTAGGAAAAGCTCTGTGTATGATTTCATGAAGTTTTTGGCAGATATGTAGACATAAGCCATAACAATTCCCTTTTTTCTAACTGATTACTAAAAAGAGAAGACTGAGTAGTTAGAACAAGGGCCTCAAAACTGCCTTTCAGTGCCAAGACTGATACCCATAAGGGCATTCAAGTTAGTAAACAGAGGAATTATTTTCTGAAAACATGTAGAAAGTTTACTCCTACAGACTTCCAAACTTCCAAATGTGATGCTATCCCATTGCTCAGTGAGGTCCAGGAATATGATATCACCATGTTGGAACTGAGACTTCAATCTGTGCAGTTGTCTAAGCTCACCATTCCTTCTTCATCCATATTGGCATCAGATTGCCAAGGAAGGATCATGAATATGGCTCCACATCTTTCTGTTTTATCCCAGACCCCATTGTTTAAAATATTTTTGGCATATATTTTATAAAGTAATACCTGGGAGAGACATATTTCCATAATAGGCACTCTATAATAGCCTTCTAGTTTGACCAACAGTCTTACAAAGTTAGAATAATAAACTACCTAACAAAGTGCTGACATTTTAAACTACCTTTATATTCCAGCACTATTTTAGGGGCTTTCAAAAGCAGTTGAAAGATCTGAACAATTCTATCCCAAGGAGCTTACAATTAGCCAAAAGAAGTGGTAGTTTACTTTTCCACTGAAAAAAATATATTCAAACCTCAACCATTAAAAAAAAGAGAGAATTCATTTCAGCTTCATTTTCTCTCAGCCTGTATATTAATATCTTGATTTCCCTGATAGTATCTAAGCATAAAAGTTATGTTTCCAATTTTTCATTTAGATGAAAAATATTCCACATTGCCTGCTACACCACTAAGGACTAAGTAAATGCTTTTCAGCTTTCCTTTTTAAAAATAATAACCCACACTTATTTGGATGATTTTCTCCACTGTGGCTTCAGAGAAAGCACTATTTGAGCTGCAGCAATGTTGTTAACCATGGAAATGACATTCTAATTGCAAAGACTTCCTGGATCATCTGGGACATCACTCCTAAAATCATATTCCAGTAATTTATTCTTTTAATTCCCTGAAGAACTGGCTTGAGGTCAGTATCATCATATGAGAGAGAAAGAGAGACAGAGAGTATCTTTCTTGCTAAAAATACTATAAGCTGCCATTGAAATAGTTATTTTATTCCTTTTTCTTCTAGCTTACTGATTTGCTCTAAAAGAAATTTCACATCAGACATGGACAAATGTTTATTATTCTATTTTATTCATAGAAATTTTCCTGAAGATTATTAATCAATAATATTTCTGTAATATGCAGAAACACAGTGTCATAGAATAGCTTCTTAGTTCAAGACAACCCACTTTAAACACACACTATGAGACGCCAGAGTTACTGGATTACTAATTGCTCAGAAATAGCAGAAGACCAAGTGATGACAAATTAGGTCACTTCTTATCATTAAGATGAGGATGTGGACTAGAAACTGCAGAACTCTCCAGCTCTGGTAGAGAAATGACACATAGCCATTGTGTCAGATTGTTAAGACAGTGTAGGGCTCTGGGTTTAGCCCAATCCTATTGAAATTTTCTTCCATGCTGAATTGTGACTTTGGAGAACTTCAAAAATGTTCCTTAATTTTTGAGCTTTATTTTTCTCACTTGTAAAAAAAAAAGAGCTAATTTAGCTCCAATTATTATTAATTATTATCATTTTAAAAATGAAAACATTATACATTCTAGAGGTACTATGAAACAAAATATTCGAATGGTAAAGAGGGTGAGAATATATAATACAGGGAAAAATGCAATAGTAAAAAAGGGAAATAAAGCTTGGGTATATATAGGATGAGGGGGTTGTAGGGTGGGCAGAGGAATGGGAAAAAATTAGAGTTAAGTCCTGTCATATACTGGTACAATTTTGGGGTTTTTTTGAGGCAAGGTCCCACTTTTGTAACTCAGGCTGGCCTGAGCTCAGTCCTGAACTCAGAAATGCTCTTGCCTCTGCCTCCCAAGTGCTGGGATTACAGGCATGAGCCACCATACCCAGCACTTAGTACAAATATTTAATGTCAATTGTGATCATAAGGTGTATATAAAATTTACCAATAAAACTAATTAATTAAAAAATAAACATTAGAGGAAACTAGGGATGGTCTCTTGAATATGTCTTGACTCTATGTGTGCTTATGTCTAACTGAAGTAAGCTTTTCTCTTTATTCCTGACTTTCTCCTTCCCTTAGCATTCCCTGTGCTTGCTGTTGATTCTGGCCAGCCTGTAACACATATAGAATGTACCCGGAAAATACCTGCTAACAGGCAGTGGTTGGAAATACACGTAATGTTGCTGTGGTTTGTAATTGGATGTACCCTAAGGCTTCATGCTTTTTCAGAAGCGTCTGAATCCAGAATGTGTGTGACTGATTCATAGTGGGCTAGGCCTGAGTGCACTAGAATTAATGGAATGAGTGTTCCTGGACCTAGGTAGTCTGAATATAATAAAAGGAGCAAGTTGATCTCTTGCAGCTTTTGCTGTCTTCCACTGCCATGAACTGTTACCCCTCTGTCACCTTGCCTTGGAACCAAGTGATTATGGACTGAAACTTCTGTGAACTATGAGTTCAATAACTTTAACTTTGAGTGGCAGATGTTTTGGCTTAGATAAAACTAAGACAAAAATTTGGTACCAGAGAAGTAGTTATTTCTATGACATTATCTGGCCATGTGGCTTAAGAGGCTATGGGAAGGCGAAGGGTTAAGGGATACTCAGGGGCTGAAGAAAGAGAGTTGGAATGCCTTAGACTGTCCATTTTTGGAGATTCTAGTCAGAGCTCAAGCCCAGAAACCCAATAATGACTCAGTTCAATAGGTTTGTGTTGGAAGAAGGACTGCACTGGCTGTTGAACTCCAAACAATGTGTTATGCCTTGGAAAAATGTTTGTCTGAATTTTGCTCATGTCCAGAGACTACCTGAGACTGGAATTAAGAATAGTAGACTAATTCAAGTCATAGGAGTAATTTCAAGGCAGTCTAATATTTAGCGTATGTCATGGCTCCTGTTGAGAGGTTTCAATTTGATCTATGTTGAGAATCTATGTTGATCTATGTTGACTAGAGCCTAGCAGAGTGATGTAAAGTATTTTGAGTATGGCCAGCAAAACACCCTCCAGTAAAGTTGTGGATGCAGCCATCAGAGCAGAATAGATCTCTATTACTGAGAAGGATGAAGAATACAAAAGATGACCTGAGGACATCAGAAGAAGTAGCAGGACCCCATCCTTTGAAACCTCAAGATTACACAAGTGAAAGTGTTTCTTTTGAGAAGAAAGCCCAGAGCACCATGTCACAGGATGGCTGCAGCTATACCATGTTCCATAATGGCCATGACCTAGAGAATTTGTTCCTCAGGATTAGGTTCTGAGTGGCAAGCAATCCAGGTACTTGATCCCAGAGCCAAGAGAGGAGACAGCGGGGCTCCTGCTTCAGCTGGCAGGAAACTGGCATGGCAACCGTGTAGTGTTGATTTTAGACACATGCAAAATGCAAGACTTGTGAGATCAGGAAAGCTTCCATGCAGACTTCAGAAGAAAGCCTGGGAGCCCCACAGTGTGTCCCTGGGAGCAAGGTGTGTGAAACTGTGAGTGTGAAGCTGAAGGTGCAGGGGAGACCCCAGAAATTTGGAAAACCCAGGAACATAGATTATCTGAGGTAAATTTCAAGGAGGGAGTAGAGCTATCCCAAGAGAGAGAGAGAGCCCATGGAAGCCACAACCACCAGAAGTGCTGCAGAGGAAAAGCCACCAAAGCCCTCTGATTTAACAACTTGCCATAGATTGCTGGGGATGCTGGAAGAGGAGCTGTGAGATTTAATGCTTGACCTGACACTTTTTGGACTTGCTTTTGTCGCATTCCTTTGTACCCTCTTGATTGTAACTTGGGGAATGGAACTGTTTGTCTTGTGCCATTAAATGTCAGAAACATTTAATTGTCTCTTCATTTGAACAGGAACTTTCAGCTAAGGTTGCCTTAATTTCAGAGGAGATTTTGAACTTAGACTCTTCAGTAATCCTGAAGACATTAAGACTCTGGCAACTGTTGGGGGTGAACTAGATGTTTTTTTATATAAAGAGATATGCATGAGTCTTTCTGGGGCCAGGGGCAGAATGTTGTGTCCTGTGTTTCAATGTCCCTCAAAGACTCATATTTTTTCAGGAGTGACTGAACACAGAATATGTGGTTAATTCATGGCAAGGCTAGAACCAAGAACACTAGGATTAAGGATGTCAGTGCTACTGGCCCTAAGTAATCTGAGTAAGATAAAAGGAGAAGGAAAATGCTGATAAGGTCCCTTGTTTCTTTTGCTACTTTGTATTGTTCCTCTGTGATGCCTGTTTGCCATTTCTGCCTTGGAGCCTGCTGATTATGGACTGAAATCTCTACAAATTGATATTTTGTCTCAGAAGCAAGAGAAAAGTAACTAAGACAAACATCTAGCTCCATTTCTTATTTTTGATGTCAATCACATTGAAATTTCATAAAACAGAACTTTCATGTTACTTACATATTTAATTTTTTCCAAAACATTAATATTGGTCATCAGTATGGGTATCTCCTTGGTTTCATTTCATGACTCCCTTTTCCTTCTCTTTTTCCTTAAAAACCTGTTTTTCTGACTCATTAATCTCTACATTGTCCACATATTTTAATTCATAACTTCAATCTTATTGTTTCTTTCTTCACTCATTTCTTTCGGTTCTCTAACTCTCCAAGCCTTGATAATCTTTAAACATCATATTGCTATTTTGCCTCTTCTCCATATCCTGTCAATCTTTCCCTGAACTTAATCTTTATATCAGTTGACAACATTTTATTTAATACCAGACAGTAAATATTTAAGTCTTTATCATCTCTTGGCAACCATCAGTAATATGAATATGTATGAAAATACAACCATCAGTAATATGCAAATGAATGTTGGTCCCAAAGAAACTTTATTCAGAAAGCACTTGGTATGATACTTAGCATCCACACGGTGCTGTGTTTTACACTATCAATATCATGATATACTACACTATCATTAATTGAGTTAAATGGAGCAAGAATATCTCTTAAACTAGGCCATTAAGCACTATATGAGTGAAGACCACATCTATAAATATGTTACAGCTTTTATACCAATCATCACAAAACTAAGCATCTAAATTTTAGTTACTATAGTTTTTATTGGTTGAGTAAATAATTGTCTCTCTTTCACTGGGCTCAAAGATGTCACCTGTAGATTTGGAGGGTTGAATCTACTTCTGACATTCCAGGTTCTCGCACCCCCACTTTGCCTTCATTGTTGTTTTTCTAACTTGTCTTCATGAAGAAAATAAAAGGCTCTGAAGAATAAACTTAAAATCTTCTTACACTATTTCTGAGCCTGCTTCTTCTGGGCAGACATGGTAATTTCCTAATTGTCTTTTTTGGTACTTTCAATTTTGAGTGACTTCCTCTTCAATATCAGTTCCTCAAATGAGAACTGAGAAAAATGAAAAAGCAATATGACATTCACTTAAATTCTCCTGTAGTAATTGTAGCCAAAATCTAGCTGTCCCTGTGTCTGTTCCTTTAGAATTAGAAGGAGCACTTGGCAGTTAAAAGAAGAACTTTCAGTATCTGATGAACGGTGTCCTTATTGCCAGTAATGGCCCCGATTCAGGAACATATGTAGAGCTGTAAGCTTCAGGTTGGAACATTAGGAATGTGTAGCTTTCTCTCCACTAAGCGCAGAAACTAACCAAAATCAGCCATCACTGACCACCCAATTCT
Organism: Petromus typicus; assembly: GCA_004026965.1. NCBI lineage: Eukaryota > Metazoa > Chordata > Mammalia > Rodentia > Petromuridae > Petromus > Petromus typicus. The sequence continues at coordinate 54,180 of PVIR01007510.1, read as the reverse complement.
AGCTCTAGAAGTTGAAATGCCTTACTTCTTTCTATAATTCTGAAGTACTTAGATTTTACCAGTACAATTGTACTCTAGGTGGTGAGATAGACTTCCTGGGTTTCTTACTTGGAAATCCTTCCAAAATCCTCTTAAAATTTGAAAATTTTTATCAGAGTAATATAAATCAGAACAATTGAATATTTGCATGAAATTTTGTTTTCTCTGGAAACTCCAGAAAACTAATGGCCAGTGTCTTTATATTCACTGAAAGTCAGATTTAGATTAAGAACAATTATAAACTTCATTTGAGAAAACAACTTCAACAAATTGTAGCAGAATCCAGTGTTAACATTACAGGTTTAATATGCTACCAATAGAGTATCATTATATTTCACATGGTAATAAAAATAAGTATTTAATTTACATTCCCATGTGGGAATAACTACATGTGCAAAGCTTTCAAGTCAAAAGGGGACAATGTTGAGATTGTAACAAAAAAGTAAGGAAACAAATTTTATGTATATGGGGGGGTGGTAGGGTGGGTAGGGCTATGGGAAAAAATGAGAATTAAGTTGTGTCTTATACTGGTACAAATCCCCATTATGGAGTGCAATCATGATGTGTATATTTAATGTACCAATAAAGATTTAAAAAAAGAAAGAAAGAAATGTGATGCTAAGAACAGAAGAATGAAAATCTCTCTTACAGATCAGATACTGTTTTAAGGACACCTTTGTAACATTATCCCCAAGCCTCTACTTTGGACTGGGAAGGCAAAGCCTGCTGAATAGTAATTGGTGTAGAAAGAGAGTTGGCAAAAGGGTTTCATGACAACAGAACAGTGAAAGATCAGGTAGGGGCCCAAGGAAAATTAACTCTCTTCCTTCCAAAATTTAAACCAAAATTGGCTTAAGGCACACTGTCCCAAGTGTAAAAGAGGTCAAGATATCCATCGGATTTGCTTTCTCTGGTTCTCTGATTTCTCTAGATTTTGTACACTATTTATTGTTGCTAGCCATTCAACTAGCAAAATATTCAGCAACTCTATAACAACCAATCATTGTGCAGGTAATTGTCCCTTATTTCAAGTTCTTCACTTTTTTTTAATAAGTCAAATAAGATAAAGTATTTATTTATTTTATTTTATTTAGTTTATAGGTATATTTTATATATACATATTCAACATTGAGAATTTGTCCCTGTACACAACATGTCTTGATTCTCATTTTTTCCCATTCCCCTGCCTTCCTTACAACCTCCACCCCCTATAAACATATGTTTTCTTGGCCGGGGAGTTAGCTCAGTGGTTCTGGCGCCTGTCTTGCAAGCGCAAGGGCCCGGGTTCGATTCCCCAGTAACCACATACCATACTGGGTGTGGAGACTCACACCCAGCAGCAACCAGTACCACATACCACAGTGCTGGGCATGCTGGCTCATGCCTGTAATCCCAGCACTCAGGAAGCAGAGGCAGGAGGATTGCTGTGATGTGAGTTTGAGGCTGAGGTCAGGGCCAGCCTGAACCACAAAGCGAGACCCTGTCTCAAAAAAACCCAAATAAATAAATTAAATAAATAAATAAATAAATAAATAAATAAACATATGTTTTCTTTCTTTTTTTGCTTATACCATCATTTTTTTTCCTTTTTCTTCTTTACTTTCTGTTACTTTTCTGTTTTCCTTTTGAATATTTTCTTCCTATTTCACAACAGCTATGATATATTCTGAATCTGGTTCTCATTTACACTTTCAATGTCTCATACTAGAGAAATGATATGGTATTTACCCTTCTGTGTCTTAGTTATTGGAAGAATGTATTTAAACATAACTAAGACATCACAGTTTAATTGAGATGCACACTTTATTTTAAAAGTATGAGTTTTGTGTTATGTTTAAAAAATACAGCATATTAGCACACAGTTTGATTCAGCACTATTTACTAATGAAAAGGAATCAAATGCTAAAAGAATTCAACCAAAATACTCATGGCTTTTTTCTTTTCTTTCTTTCTTTCTTTTTTTTTTTTTAAGGCCTTGCTTTTTGTATTTCAGGTTGGCCCTAAGCTCAGCGTTGAACTCACAGCAATCCTCCTGCCTCTGCCTCCCAAGTGCTGGGATTATAGGCACTAGCCACCATGCCCGGCACTGTGGTATGTGGTTTTGTTTGCTGGTAGGCATGAGTCTCCACATCCAGCACTCTTGTGTGTGATTATCAGGGATGGAATCAGGCCCTTGCACTTGCAAGGGGGGTTCAGGAACCACTGAGCTAAATCCCCAGCCCTCAATATATATTTATTTGAGAAGGATAGGGGGATGTAAGGAGATATATGAGTAAGATGGTGAAATATCTATCTTCTATGAAAAATATAAATCCATTCATAAATATATAACATTGATAAATTAGGATATTGCAAAGCTATCTATATTCTTGCTAAATCAATTTAAAATAGATAAGGACATATTTCTAATGTAGCTGTTACTATCTGAAGGGGCTGAAAGAATTTCAAAATGATAAGCTTACTGCCACACAGAATATATTTCACTGAAGAACAATCTAATCTTTTTAATGTATTCTTTTAAATTAAACACAGTTCCATCTTCCTATTGATTTTCTTTTCTTTTTAATTAAAAAATCTCTATCTTCAGTCTTTATTGGTACATTATATACACATATTGTCATTTCATTCAACATTGAGAATTTGTACCATTATATGACACAACTTAATTCTCATTTTCCCTCTTTCCCCTACCTACCCTACGGTCCCTCACCCTCTATATACATAAGCATTGTATCCTTTTATTATTATCATCATATTCCCCCTCATTATTTACCCTTACACCCTATTTCCTTTTAAATATTTACCACTGCATATAAAATCTACAGCTATTTTATTTTTAATTGAAGTCTTTATAGGTATATTTGATATATACATCATGATCACACTCAACATTGGAAATTTGTGCCAATATATGACACAAGTAAATTTTCATTTTTACCCATTCACTTACCCACCCTACAATCTTGACCCCGTATATACATACACTTTCTTTCTTTTTTTAACATCATATTTTTCTTTCCCCTCATTATTTATTCTTACTCTTTTCACTTTGAATATTTTATATTTCATAATATCTATCATACATTCTAGAACTCATTTACATTCCCAGATTCTCATATCGGAGAAGACATATGGTATTTACACATTCTACAGCTATTTTAAAATAACAAAACAATCTCTGTGTAGCTTAGTCAAAGAAGATATGTACATGCAAAGATTATGTGAATTCTAGTATTGGTAAGTGGTGAGTCCTTATTGATTGTAAATAGATTTATATGCCATAATATACCCAGACACTTCTTTTGCTTTTGATATTATGTATTTGTCAGTAATGCAATTCAAGAATATTCCAGGATCTATGTTTAGAAAATTATACTTTTAGTCAACATGCTATTATGCAAGAGAACATATTCTCTGTGCTGTCAGTCTATGGTGTATACATTATTCTTATATCATTATATTAATTTTTTGCCCCTCTCTTTCCTCTTATTACTATTTTCTCAGGTGTATATTTTCTATCATCTACCTATCATGGGTCACTATGTTAGTACATTGTTCTTTATACCCTTTATATCCTGTCATTTGAATCCATGTTGAGTTTGTAACTTGATTTGTCAATGGAGTATTAGGAAAGTGATCCCCTAGCCATTGAAGTCCTGATCCTAAGAAGAAATAGAAAATGCTACTCTAGTGCTCTTCCTAACACATGTTCATGCTGTGAAATGTCAAAGCTACATGAACAGTTCATGTAGAAAGCAAGTATGATTTCTGTTTGATTACACAAATCACCTACCAATAGCCGACAAACAGCACCAATTACTAGTCATGCATTAACACATGGACCTCCCTGGAAGGCCAGAGCAACTGGACTTTGAAGCTGCTGATCATGTAATATCAACACACTCAGAGGCCAAGCGAATCCAATAAATTAACACAATCACTAGAAGGTGGTTGTTTTAAATCACTGAGATTTGTAGTGTTTTTTTAATTCAATGGGAATTAATCTAAATATTACGTATCATATGAAATGCATCAGATCTCCTCTATCCTCCTGCCATTGTGTTAGGTCCTGGATTGTTACTCCAGGTATGTGTGTATAAAATAAAATTTCTTCTGAGCAAAACGTTATATGAAATTTTCAGACAACTATGAGATCACATGTAGAGCAATTGAATAAACTACTGTGTATCAGTCAGTATATACTAGAGAAACAGATATAACCCCAAATAATACAAATATATATGAATTTACAAGATTAGCTTATAATGGCCTCCCACAGAGCCCGATAAAGAAGAGTGCAGAGGATCTGTCCTCACACTGGGCACAGAAGGATTTAGTTGAAGGCCTGGAGCTCACTGCAGTGTTTTTTTGTGAGTCTGTATCAAGAGGCTGATAGTCTATGACACAAGACAGTGGAGTCTCCATCCAGAGGCTGAAGGACCTGTGCCGGAAGCAGAAGAGATTGGACTAGAAGCCAAGAGATGGCATCCTGGGAAAAGTGAATGCTGGAGCTCCTCCAGAAGAACAGAAACAGTCTGAGTCCTCCCTCTTTTGCCCTTTCTCACGTGCAGGCAAGGAGCTGCCCCGAGGGGTGGAACCCCTGGGCTCATTTAGCTAAACTTCTCTAAATCCAGCTTCTCAAGCTGATGCAATCAACCATATCAACCATCCCAGACTGGAAAACCAGTATCTATATTCTGCCAAAATTAAATAGATGTGCTGAAATGAGAGAGGGCAGAGGAAGAGAGAGAGCAATACATGTGTGTGTGTGTGTTTATTTTAAACCAGCTTTTGTATTATTTTAAGATACTTCTCAGTGACTCCTCAGCCCATACATAAAGTAGTATTCAAAGTCCATCCCACTATGACCCTAGGAAAGATATTTCTTTATCTTTTCTTAACCATCAGTGACTCTCCTTTCTTTTCTTTTTAAAGCACCTTGACCGAAAATCAAATCTCAACTTGCATTTGAATTTATTCATCTTCTATAAAATAACAGGGCTCTAGGCTAAGATCAGTGTACGTAATGGTATTGCTGTCATGGAAATCTGTCACTCAGCTTATTTTTGGCATCTCTGGTGTACCGTGTAGCCCAGCACACACTGAACACCCTCAAAAGATGCAGTGAATCACTGGAGGGTCCTGGATATCACATTAACCACTGTGGTTTAGAAAAATGGTCAGAGATATTTAAGCAATGAATGGAAGGTCTACTGGCAGACAAATGACAACAAAACATAAAAGGTTGGAGAAAAGAGGATTGTTGAGTTTAAATTATTAAACTGAATTTGGGGAAAAAGGGAGGGAGGAAAGAAATAGGAGGAAGAGAAAAATACATATTTCTACCAACTATTATTTTAAAATGCTTTTCACTGACCTCCTAGCCCAAATTTTTCCTCCTTCAATTTACTGAACATTATACCCATGCTTTTAATTTTAATTTTTAAAGTATTATTTGTGATCTCAAATGGGACCTTAAGTAGCATTAAACAAAAATAGTGCTACACACAGATCATGTGTATAAACTAAGAAGCCTGAATTTTATTAAGGAAGAGATACCCATATTTTCCATGTATTTGGAAAAACAGAACATTTCCACCTAATCAATGATAACATCCAGGCTGTCGATATGAATAAACCAATATGATGCTAACAAACAGCCTGAAAGACTTAGCCTCAGTGTGCTGATGAAACTGGAAGCGAGGAGCCGGGCCTGGGAGCTGAGGCTGTGATTCCAAAGCTGATTGCTCTGGGCCTCCGGGTGGGTCATTTAACCTTGCCTGTCTTCAGATTTCCTATCACCAAAAAGGAAATTAAAACTGGAACTCACTCTCCTGGGTGGCGGCCTAAGATCCAGAGAGCATCTTATCATCCTATTTATAATTGTAGGCTCACAGAATTTTAGAGTTGGATGGGTCTTTAGCCACCACCAAATTAATGCCCTCGTTTTACAGATGTCGGCCCTGGGATTCAGCAAGGTGAAGCACACTGCTCAAGGTCAAGCCAGCTGGCACCTCCTGACTTTTAGTCGGAGAGTCTATCACAATGGAACATGAATCAGTGTCCCCGAAGAGTCTTGTTCCTTTTTGTTCTTTATGCTCATAAGTACATTGGTATTCAGCGCCAACATTGGACAGCACAGGATCATACTGACACATGTGCCAGCTGTGCCCTATGTTCCATGAGGATATTTATGGCAGCCCTTTCTATCAGGGTTCCTATGTTCCTAAAGATGGAAGGTCTGAGCTCTATTTGCACTTGTGTCAGGTGATATGGGAAGAATGGAACGTGTCATTGCTTAGCAAGCTATGTGTAAGTTTAGTTGGGAACATGGCTGTAGCTCTGTTTCCAATTGTTTCTGTTCATGTTCTCCCACCACCTTGTGAGAATGTATCTCTTAAAATGACAAAAGAGGTTAAGAGAGTCTGAGTTTACAAAAAGTTTTTCAAAACCTAAAACCATGCTATGTGGCATTTCACGAGCATGTGATCCACACACATCACATTATGAAAACTTCGAGGAATTTTGTGATTCTTTTGGTTACACGCTGACTCTGTGCAACTCTGGTGGATTTTTGCTGAGATTTCAATTTGAGTGGTGGCCAAGGGTTGCAAGTCAACAGCTGCTACTTTTATTTACATTTTGGAGTGGGAGAGCAGCAATCACTTGGCCTGAGTTCCCAAAATACTCCCTTTCACTTCCGAGAAGATAGACATGGCATCTCCATTTCAGCAGGACCTTAAGCGAGATGGAAACACAGCTCCCGACTTTGTGTATGATAGTTTGCAAAGGCATTTTTTATAATGTATGGAATGAACTGTTTCAAGTTTTTTTTTCTTACCGCTATAATTTTTATATCTCATTTTACCTCTGTAATTAAGACAGGTCTGGTAGGTATTTAAATTAGCCCAGCTTTCATCTCTATCACACATTCATTTCAAAACTTTTATGAATATTTAATAGAGGTTTTATAATTCATGGTGATATGATGAACAGCCTTTTGGCCGTTAAGTCAATTGACAGAAAAAAAAAATCTCTCTCTTGAGGCAGAAATAATAACGATTCTATTTCTGTTCTGAGATTGGTGATTACACAGTCACCTGTTTTCACATTAAACTTTGATGATAAATTACTCAGCAACCATGATAATATCAGAAGTTTTACTGGCCAGAACAAATTGTCAGTAATTGCTGGCAAGATAAAGAGAAAATGCTGCTTCTTTTTCCCTCCGTCCTTCCCCCAGGGGGTTGTGACTGAGACCCCACAATCCAACTGGTTCCAATTTCTTTCATTTACTCTTCTCTTTATATCCTATTCTACTTTATTTTTTTTGTTTCCTTTCAAACCTTTTTTTCTGTCTTTCTAGTTGGAATATATTAATATTCCATTAGCATGGCTGCTGATTCGCATGCACACACACAACATAGGCTGCATAAAAACAGTTAACTTGGAGATGAATTGCAGTTCAAACAGGTTCATTTTCTACCCGACTCCCCACAGGACATACACGCAGATTTAAAAAAAAATTGGGGGAAATATCTCCAGATTAAAGAGTGTATCAAATATGCTTCTTCCAAAGCAACCTAGAGGTTTTTATTTCACTTAAATATATCAAAGGGTTAGGAAAAGACAGTCTGATGATAATACCTAAGTATATATCAGAGAATTATAAAATCTATCCTTGGCATCAGATGCAGGGAACCAGGACATCCGGCTTTCAGTATTCATCTAAGCACACAACTGAAACCATAAATGGCAAGATATGAAGGAGTCACATTCCTCCTTCTGTCCCTTACATCTCCAAGGAGCCTCTGAGAAGCCTTCCCTATAGCGTATTGGGAACTAGACCATCCGGCCGGGCTTTATGTCCCCTCTAATGGGGTCACAGAATCTACTGTCTCCCTGGGGAGATAATTCTGCTGCCTAATGGCTTACACTTCAACAAACTTTTTCCCTGATTTGCAGACAACTCCTTTCTGCTCATTTCCTTTTCCGTAATGCCTCTTTTACTATCCTGCAAATTCCTTTTTGGGGGTATACAGCCCCAAGGCAGAAGCTGTGGTGCCATTGTTTTTTAGTAGTGACTTCACAGACCCACACACATTTCATCTTTTTCACCTCACCTCCTTGTTAGAGCCCTCACCTCTCAGTCATTTCTATGGGTTTTCTCCACACATTGTCCAATTTGCATGAATAATAGACTTCTATGTATGCTGGATCTCACTCTGTAAACTACAGTACGTCAATGAGTACTTGATGGTAAATATTTAAGTGATCTCAATGTCCAAAGCGTGTACTTACACATACACACACTGGACTTTAATATATCCAATAGCCAAGGTTGTAAATTCTAATAGCATTAAATTGCCTTTTGTTTTATTTGAGAAACCTTGTTTGTTCCTGGCCTCCAACCCTTCTAAACTTTATTTCTTAGTGAGGTTTTGGAAACATATCCTTGGATGAAGGGAAAAATAGAAAACTACAAGAAGAATTATATCTTCTTTTTAGCCAATACAAACTTATTTCACATAAAGCCGTTAAAAGTCAATGTGCTTAAGTGAAGTTGTAGGGAGTCCTTTTTTGAGAAACAAAGCAAAGTATTTTGTGAATATTTTCCTATATCTGGATTGAGATCTCACTGCTAAAACTAACAAGGGTGGAAAGAATAAAATGTCATCTAAATTTAAGATGGGGTCATTATGGAGTTTGTACTCCTTAGCTAGGTACAGGAGAGAGGGTAAAATTCACTATCCACTGGTCCCTGATTTTGTCAAAGAAGCCACAGAGCTGTGCTATGAAACTAGCACCATGCAGACTGGAACCCGTGATCTACTCTCCATTGTTTAGCTTTTGAGGTGAGAAATGTGCCATTGTGATGCTGGTGAAAATCCCACTTCCCCCGTCTTTATTCTGGGGTGTAGAGTTCAGTAGGCATAAAATAAATGCCAACTGGGTTCACATGAATTTAGTGCTTTTAGGGGTTGCATAATTTAAACAATTCAACTCAAGTGAGCTGGGGTAAACTTAAGAAAGCAAATAGTTCCTGAGTAGTGGCTGTGAGTAGGTGGACATTTCTAATCCCTAAGCGCATGCTCATGCATATGTGAATGTAGACACACTCCTGTGCTTACTCACCTATAAACATGCACACAACTTTGCCCTGTGGCTAGACACAGGGAACTAGAAAAGTGGTTCAACGGGATTTTTGTGTTATGCCTTTGACTTCAATGTATGTGTGCTTTGCAGTTAATAGATCAGCCATTCTTTTTGCTTAGAAACTACTTTAATCTATAAATCTTGAACCAGAAATACTCCCATATATATCTAATTGGAATGAAAGCCTCTCATAGCTTTACTTTTTCACTTTATAAACATAATGCCTGAGAAAGAAGTTAGTGTTGACATTGTTTTGTCAAAAAAGTTTCAAGGGTCTTTCTGATTTAAGAAGAAAATCATCAGCTATTTTCTGGCCACTGGTGGTTCTTGTTCCTGAGTGAGAACAAATGTTGCAGTTCCACTGTTTTTTTTTTTGTGCTGAACCTTTATTGGAAATGTGTAGAAAGCTCTGCTTTTATATGTCTGTGAGTGCAGACATAGATATACTTATGGATCCACCAGAGCCCAGCTGTCTGCTACGTGCAGTCTGGACTGGAGTTTGGACACAGGGTGTTCAACTGTGTCTAAAGCCATAGAAGGAGAATGGATTTTGGAACCTGGCAGTTACTGAACATTTGGAAAAATAAATATGTGATTTCACTAATTAATATGTGTATTTGCCAAATTTAAAGATACACTGAAAAGTCTGAATATGTATCTTTCTTTGGGCAAGGCATGGGTTGACCATCACTGTATACACTACAGGTTACTAAAGAGACTGTGGTATGTTGCAGTCCTAATAAAGTGCAGCTACTTGTGTTAGTTTTGTTCTACATCCTTCTATGCCTCCACCACCAATGTGCTTCAAATATAAAGACTGTGAACAAAAGCTAGAATAAAAGTATAGATGGATGTCAGAAGTTTAGACTCACAAGGAATGAGAGTAAAAATGATGCCTAATAATTCTCTATAGTCTGGGCATTGTGCTAAGCTGAAAATCCACATGGGTTAAGAGTTAGACTCCACATACTGGAAATGAAAGTGGAAAAGCACAAGTAGCTTACCAAAAGTTCTACAGCAATCAATAGGCTGAAATCAGAATTCCAAGTCCGGCTCTGATCACAGAGTCTCAGACAATGTGTTCATGTTGTCTACAGTGGAAGATAAAGCTTCAGAGTTTGCATTGGATTCTAAATTCAGCCTCTGTGGGTCGCCAACATTAACAGCTGGAGGGAAGAACTGAGTCATTATTCAGATATACAGCTGCTTTATATAGAGGCAGAAGAGACTGTGGCTCTATGAAAGTGTTTAAAGGGCTCTGGGGAGGACCTTTACTATTTCCCCAAAGAGCTATACCACCTGCTAGCTAGTAACTTTACAGGGAACAACACCTTCCATTTCACAAACACTGGGAAGGCTTAAAATAAAATCTCCCAGAGAGTTGTACTACATAGTCTGAACTACATACTTAAATTAGAAAAGCTTCTTTCTGGGTGCAAGTTTGATCAGAGAATAGAAAATCATAGGAAAACATGGACTGATTCAAATTTCCTCTTAAAGAAATATACACTCAGGAAACAGAAATTATTTTAAAAAACAGAATCACAAGTTTTCTATTATAATGTTCTGATTATTTGATCAAATAGCTACTGGTATTTAAGTACTACATGGTGTGCACAGGTCAGGTCCTTCCTTTTGTCCAGAATCCTATAAGACATTGGGACAAGAACTTCTGTATCTATTTTTCTAAGTTAGACTCTAAAATGAGAAGGATAAATAAAACTTCAGAAAAATAGTAAAGATAAATTGTCACTCTTCTCATCCCCCGCCAAATGTAGAATTAACTAGCCAACATGCACTTAGTAAATATTGGCAAGCATTATGGGAATATGGTAACATTCAAACAGTTATAAAAATAGAGGAAATAATTAGTCCCAGCACAAAATAACTGCATATCTTGCTGGTAAATCACATTGTTCAAAAGAAATAACTGCATTTGGCACATCAAGAAGAAATCAGACAAGATTCTGTAAAACTACAATAGCTGAAGGGGAGGATAAAGCTCATGGCCAGACATAAGAAAGAACTTAGTGTAATAATAGGAAAGTAATTCTATAATGATAATTCTATACAATGTAACATTACTAATCCATTTATTATTTGAAAACCTTGCTTTTGTTTATTTTTTCTTACCTAATTACTTAGGCTAGAAATTCTAGTAGTACAATGGGAAGTGGTAAGAATAGACATCCTTGTCTTTTTCCTGATCTTAGAAGAAAAGTTTTTTAACTTTTTTCAGCTTTCACCGTTATACATTGTACAATAAGAATGAGCTCATACAAGAAAAAGATGAAAGAAAAATTCCATTTAAAATAATTTTTTAAAGAAAAAAAGTACTTAGGAATACATTTTACCAAGAAGATGAATAATATGTAAATATAAAATGTAAGATTTTGAGCAAGGACATTATAGAGTTTATAAGTAAGTACTATTATATATTATATTTAGAACTAACACTGTTGAACCAGCCATATATCCAAATTAATAAGTAGATTCAATCTGAATTATCAAAATTCAATGGTAAATTTCACTAAAATAGAAAAAATCCTAGTATTCACATGGAACACAGAATACTATATATAGCATAGAAAATTTTGAATGAAAATAACAAAACTAGAGGCATCACATTCCCTGATTTCCAATGTATTACAAAGGTACAGTAATTAAATAAGTATGGCATTGACCTAAAAATAGATGCATAGACTATGAAACTGAATTGAAAGCCTAGAATTATACTTTTAGAAATATATAATCACCTAATGTATAACAAGAGTACCATGAATAAACAGTGAGGAAAGGAAAGTCTCTTAAATAAAGGGTGTAAGTAAACCTGGATCTTCTATACCTTAAGAATGAATGTCAAGCCTGTCTTGCACATATGCAAATTTATTTTAAATCATTGAAGACTCTAGCGCAAGATCTGAAACCATAAATTTCCTTTACAAAAACAGGAAAATATCCTTTGACATTGGTTTTTTCACTAACTTTGGATTTGGTACCAAAAGAATACAATTATGTGCATCTATAGGAAACTGAAAAACAAAAAATGCAATCAGTAAAGTTAAAAAACCAACCTACAGAATGAGAGAAAATATTTGCATACCTCATGTCTGAAAAGTGGTTAACATACAAAATATAAAATCAACTCCTACCACCTACCAAAAATAAATGAACTAATTTTAAAAATGAGAAAAAAGCTCTATATATTTCCTAAGGAGCACATAAATTTTCAACAGATATATGAAAAGGTACACAAAATCACTACTCTTCAGAACCATGCAGATCAAAATCACAATGTGTTATCCCCTCATACTTGTTAAGATGGCTTATGTCAAAAAAAAAAATGTTAGCAAAGGTATGGAGAAAAATGAACTCTAATATACTATTGGAGGACATATAAATTTGGACACCAGTTATGAAAACAGTTAAAGGTTATTTGAAAATTTAAATAGAATATATATTATATGATCCAGGAATTCTATTTCTGGATCTAGCTCACAAGGGAACGTAATCAGTAAGTGAAAGAGATGTCTTCATCCTTGTGTATGGCAGCATTATTTACAAACGCCAAGATACAGAAAAATCCTTCATGCCCATCCATGGATGAATGAATGCATATCTAATACTTTTTGGATTTAAAAAAGAAAGAAATCCTACCATTTGCAACAACAGAAATAAACATGTGTAAATGCTATGTAATAACTGCCAACCACAAAAAATATTCTATGTTCTCACTTATATGAAGAATATGGAAATGTAACTGATAAAAGTTGAGAAGATATCAGTTACTAGGAGTGTAGAAAATAAGAAAAGTATCAGCCAAAGAGTTAGGACTTTAAGTTATAGGTTGAACAAATTCTGGCCTCCCATAGTGATACATAATGAGAATGTAATAGCTGTACTATTTTTTTTTTAATTTTTTGAGACAGGGTCTCATTTCATAGTTCAGGTTGGCCCTGAGCTCACTATGTAGCCCAGGCAAGACTCAAACTCACAGCAATTGTCCTGCCTCTGCCTCTTGAGTTCTAGGATTACAGGCATGAGCCACCACACCTAGCACAGAGGTATGTGGTACTGATTACTGGTGGGTGTGAGTTGCCATGCCCAGAATTGTTGTTCGTGATTCCCAGGGATTGAACTACAGACCTTGAGTTTACAAGGCAGATGCTGGATCCACTGAGCTAAATGCCCTGCCCTGTACTTTCATTTTTATAGTTGGTTACTTAAAATAATGTACTTTGTACACAAACTTTGCTAAAAGTGGCAGACATCTCATGCTCTCTTCACACACACACAAATGCATACAAGGTAACTGTGAGTTGATGAATGTGTTTATTCACTTGATTTCAGTAAGTATTACACAGTGCATACATATTTGAAGTTACAGTGTACACTTTGAACATGTATAGTCTTTGTCAATTAAATAGCTTAAAATAAGTGACATACATGAAAACTTAATACTAGTCTTTAATTATTCATGAAGTTAACAACTATATACATTTTAATACTGTTTTAATATTTTTACTTATTTCTGCAAATATGTCTGAACAAATGTATTAACATAAGCTCATAGATGTAGCTAAACATAGGAAACTGCTTTGGTTTAAGGTAGAATATAAGCTATAATGCTTTTTAAATGATATAATTTTGCAAATTCTTTCTAAATTACTAGAATATTTTTCTTATGATACAGAAAAATAAAAAATTTACTGACTAGTAGGGATCAAATATTGACCTAAGAAAGTGGATTTTGTATTTCCCAGGGACAGACATACTGAAATATGCATATGTTTGTTCAGGTTCTTAATGTTACAGTACAAACATTCTCTTTCTTTTTCATTGACATTCAAGAAAAAAAAAACACTTTTAAATAAATTAATCCTCTTTCTTAATGGCTTCACCTGTAATCAGTGTCATTATGCCAGCAGAGTAGTAGTCATTTTATGGAACTGCTTGCTAGTATTTTTAGATAAACTCTTCTCACCACACATTTTTCATACTTCAGTGATCTCTACATAAAGAATATTGCCAGTCACATGGCTAGCAAACAATCTTGTAGAATATTTAGCTAATTAAAATGTTCACTGTTATTTTAAAATGTCATGGACTACATTTCCAATTTGTCTTTTTCTTGAACAAAATATACAGTAAGAGAAGGCAGTAGATGCTGTATCTTTTATGTGCCTTGACTGTTTTCCTGAATTTCAGCCATGTGATAATGTTTCTTCTTTCTCCTGAAATCTAACCCCTTCTTCTTCCCTTTCACATCCTTCCCTCTCTTTCACATTGTCATTCACACTTACATAAAGTACTAAAACAGTGCACTGGTCCTGTTTCTTTTCCAGAATTTCTCCATGATGCCAGAGAGCCTCTAAAATGCAAATTGGACCAAATCATACTCCTTCCTTAAAGTCTACAGTGCTTTGAAGTGTCCTGGACCAACACAAATGCAACCCCTCCCCTGCTTCTGTGCTCCTACTCTCTCCGTTGTTCTGTATCCACAGGACGAACTATGCAGTGTCTTCCTCGGCCCAGTTCCCACTCATACCACAGAGGTCTGTACAAATATTTGTAGGATCATGCCTAGAAGACCCTCCAGAGAAAGCTTTTGTTTTCCAGATCTCTTCCAATGAGAATTTACTGTTTCCTTTAAGAACACTTCAAGCATAATGTCTTGATTTATTTTGTTTTTGACTGATAGGACTATAAGCTTTTCAAAGATAATGACCGAGAGTGACCCAGAAATGAATCTTTACCATGTGTCTAAGTTCTCAGTCTGTAATTAGCGCTTAATAAGTTCTTACTAATTAGATTCATCCATTTATTAAGCTTAGAAAATGTTTTTTTTTTTTCCTCCTTTCCAGGCACAAAATGTCATATCAAACATCAAAAGAGTACTAAGTCAAAAACTAATGAAGAGAATGAAGAATCCTCTTCTCAGTACAACAGAGAGGAGTGTTCAGTGTCCACCAGCTAATTCTCCTCTGTTGTCTTTTTTAAGGGTGTGCACATAAAGCTGTTTCTTTTGTAACAATACAGATTTTTGGCTAGGCACCATTAACAAATGCGTTAAGTCCCTGTGACAACTGATTAATTTTAGTGTAAGGTTATAAATACAAAACAATAAGTGTCGGTCTATAATGTGAATTTTAATTATGTCACAGCAAAAGTAAAGGATGAGGAAGATAATTTAATTTGCTTTCTTGGAAAGGTTAGTTCTCTTGAGATAAAAATCGTCCCTTGGGGTAGCGATGCCTTTCTCAGCATATTGCCCCTTCTGATGGTTCCTCTGTACCTTAGGGATGAGAGTATTTATATTTAAAGATAGTTAGACTGTGCTGTTTGTAACAAAAGCAGGTTGGTAGAAGAAGCAGAGCATACTTCATGCTTTTAAAATGAAGAACATTTAAGAGCATGTATATTTACATATCTGTGTGTGTCCTTAAATTCATCATTATTTCAGCACACTTTAAGTTAAAATATATAGTTCAGAAAAAATATAGAAATAGATATAACCATTTAAAATATTTCTAGCCTTAGTAGATATAAAGATTTTGGAAATGGAAATATTTTAAGAGAAAAATTGCACATCATTTGGTCAAATCTTGTCCCAAAGTGTTTAAGGCTAACATTTTGCTTCTGGGTAAGATTGAATCATTTATAATCCTAAGATCCCACCAAAGGCACTTCACAAACTTTGCGTCTAGTGTAGATACATAGTAGTCATGGATTAATATCTAACTCTTAAGTAAACATTCAATAGAGCTCTGAAAACCCACTCAAGGAGAGATGCAAACAGCAAAACAAATTCTCAAGACTAAATTGTTCATAGTGTAAATTTCTTCAAAAGTAATACTCCACTTAATGTTTCATAGATTAATGAATAGAAGGAATCTGAGTAAAATACAGTCAACTGAGATATAAAAATTAATAATAAACTAGAAATTATATAAAGAGAGGGAGATAATCTTTAATATTAAAGGCATCACAAAATTGTACATTAAATGAGAGATAAATAATAAATGTCTATACTCATAAGTGAAATGAATAGACCACAGGTGTGTAAATACTATCTTTCCTCTAGCATGAGAAACTGAAGAACTATAAATTAGTTCTAAAATATGTGATACTTATCATGAAATAGAAAGTATTCAAAGGGAAAAGGAGGGATAGGGCTAAGTAAAGAAAGAAAAAATATAATGATAAAAAAGGAAGCAAAGCTTATGTATATGGAGGGTTGTAGGATGGGATGGGGAATGAGAAAAAAATGAGAATTAATTTGTGGCATATACTGGTACAAATTCTAAATATTCAGTGTTATTATGATGTGTGTATAAAATGTACCAATAAAATCAATTTTTAAACAGAAAATCATCAAATAAAAAGGGATAAATATTTAAAAGATAAATGAAAATTCAAAGAATAAACAGTATACTGTAATTTTATTTCATTAGAAACTCTGGTCCACGAAGGAGATATTTTTGTTATGAGGAATAAAAGCATTTGAAGGCACCTGAAGAATTTCAGAAGATGCATTAAAAGATTAAAAGTACATTTTAAGACACAAATAGTAACAATATAAGATACATATTTAATATATTTATTTATAAATATATGTAAACATAAGTAAATATATAAATGAAAATGTTATATTAACATGTATAGAGATGGATAGAGAGAATATTATAGAGAAAAGGCCAGATGTAATGAAGTTGAATGAGACCTATATATAATGAATCAATAAAGATTTTAATAAAAAAAAGAAGTTAAATGAGATCAAGCAAAAACATTTCAGGAACATCCACATGATGTACAGTTTGCAGAGACACAAGGATGCATGTGTTTACTGTTTGGAGAAATTTTCATTCACAATCATGGTATCCTTCCTCAAGTCAATGACATACTTCATATTCAGTTTGCACTATATATGGGAAGGGCATAGCTACTTTAGGTCTTCCTAACATAGCAGTCCACCTACCAATGGAAAAGACACACTACTGTCTTTAAGTACCTCAACCAGTTCAGATTAATGGGCAGATTTCAGGTGGCAATTTGATGTAGCAGAAAGAGTGATGGAGTCAGTAGCCTAAGTTTAAGTTACTAACTTTGACTTACTAATCAGCCACATGGAAAGTAACAAGCTGCTTAACCATTCTGAGTTTGATTTCCCTTACCTGAAAAGTAGAGATAATAAAACTGACTCTGAGAATTTATGATAGTGTGTGCAAATTCTTCCAGTCATGAGGTGCTTTCCAAGTACAAATGATCCTATCCTCTATGCAGAATTATGTGGAAACTTACATCAAGGAAAGATTATTGTTAAATGTAAGTTTTAAATTAGACTTAAAACGGTATGGTCTCAACCTTATGTTGGTAAATATTTGAAAATAAGATGATTTGGGTCACTGTACCATATATGGCTTCCAAAGAATTCCAGGTCTGAGACAAATTGTGAAAATACATAGAATGAGGCCAATAAACCCATCCCCCATCCCTTAATTGTTTAAGGAATTTTGGAAAATTGTACATCATTTGTTGAGAAGAGAAAATATACTCTTGTGTTTTTTTGTTTGTTTGTTTGTTTTTTTTTGTTGTTGTTGTTTTTTTTAGGATTTTTTGAGACAGGGTCTCACTTTGTAGTTCAGGCTGGCCCTGAGCTCAGCCTCCAACTCACATCACAGCAATCCTCCTGCCTCTGCCTCCCGAGTGCTGGGATTACAGGTGTGAGCCACCACGCCCAGCACTGTGGTATGTGGTGCTGGTTGCTGCTAGGTGTAAGTCTCCGCGCCCAGTATCGTATGTGGTTACTGGGGATCGAACCCGAGCCCTTGCACTTATAAGACAGGCACCGGAACCACTGAGCTAACTCCCCGGCCCGAAAATACACCCATTTTTTAAAAAGTAAACTATCATTGAAAGAGTAAAATAGACTCTGATACTCAAATCAATCAAACTTTCTTGTTTTAAGTGGTAAAGGAATGTTAGACAACTGAGCTGGTGTCTCTCTGCATTTCTTCATCTCACACTGATCATGTTCACTTGACAGTGGAGTAGTTAGATATGAAAAGAGAGCAGGCCCTGCATGGTTTTCAGAAAATGTCATCACTGACCCATCTCTGACACGTCAGAACCCATGGAACAATGATTGGATCTTTGATGACAAAGATGCACACAGATGAATATTCATAGTTTCCCTTAATTCATACTTTCCCTCATATCTTCAAAGAAGCCTGATCTCATATGCACAGTGAATAAACCAAGAACTAAACCCAGGAAAACCACCCCAGAAAGCAATGAGAAAAAAAAAAGAAAAGAGAGGCCCCAAATTTCAATTTCTAGACACAATTATTGGCTTCTTGAAATTGTTTGTAAATTCTATAGCATTGTCTCCTAGCTTCATGATTAAAGTACTGCTGTCATATTTCTTGCTCATATTTATTTTATCTTCCTTTCTACCAAGCTGCTACAATCAGGGAAAAGAATGTTAAAATATACTCCATGGCATCTAAAGGAAAGTAACATTTTTATATGATGTTACAAGAAATAATTGAAGATTCAAAAGATTAATTCAAGCTAGTTTGTTTTACTTATTTGACATAACAATGTCTGTAGTAAAGTAGGGAGATATAGATCAACCACATGGCAAGTTATAAATCGGTAAGGTATTAGAGAATTGAAGAATAGAAGAGATCTCAAAATTGAGAAAAAATAATGAT
This sequence comes from Petromus typicus, assembly GCA_004026965.1. Lineage (NCBI taxonomy): Eukaryota > Metazoa > Chordata > Mammalia > Rodentia > Petromuridae > Petromus > Petromus typicus. The sequence goes on along the minus strand of PVIR01007510.1, from coordinate 35,269 downwards.
TTCAGATATATTCAATCAAACAAGAAGAGTACAAATCTAATGGAATTATATAAGAAACACAAAATAAATGAAATGCTTTGGGATTAAATTTATTGATGAAAATAAATAACCAAGGAATTCTTGACGATGTCATGTGTTTTTTGAGTGACACAAGCTAAATCCATTGACATTTTAGCAAACCATAGAAATTGTTAATCTCTGGAAATTCTTTCTTGCTGAGAAAAATAAGACAAAGACTGTTACTCTTCAAAGTTTCAATTTGGTTTAGAGAATAATAAGGCTAAAGTTGCTCCCTGCAAATAAATGATTGGCAGTGATCAAAATACTGAATTTTGTAGCTCACAAAGAAACAATCAGACAGTTTTCAGTCACCTACTTGTTAACACTTGAGAATAGGAAACACTAGAACCTGGCAGAATTATCAGCATAATGGGAGTTTCTGCCAGAAGAACAATATCCACTAAGATTAAATTTAGAACAGGCACAGGCAGGTATAAAACCAAAGCAAGATAGATGTATTTCCAAAATCTTGTATTTTCAGAAGTACCTAACTCAGCAAGAGTAATTAATGCAACACCAACGTACCTGTCAGCCTTAAATCTCACAAAAAATCAACACAAGTATCATCAGGTTTTAGTAACTGACAGTAATAAGAATTAGGCAAATCAAGGAAATGAAATGTCACCACTCACTTCAATGTTTTCCCACTGGAAATTTAAAGTGACCTTCTTTATACCCAAGGGAAGCTGTGTTTCATGAAAACTTGGGTGTCCATATGTAGTGTGTGAGCGATCCCTTGATCAAGTGCTTGGATTTATACACATCACTCATTTTTCAGGCACCAGGTCTGAGACAGAAGCACAATAGGAGATATTTCCACGGGAAGTTGAAGGCAGATATCTTCTAAAGAGGTTTGTAATGAATTTCTTTCTATATTTGCTCGATATACAAAATAAAACTGATCTCACCTATAAGAACCTAATTTGAAAATAAGGAAAACTAATCCCCAAAAATATTTTCTCAAAAAAAATTGAACCTTTCTTCCAGAATTGGAGTCTTTAATTAAATAGAGGAAGTTATACCTGTGGAGGTCAATATGAATTTTACAGCGAAGTTGTGCAACATAGAGTCCGTGGAGTCTGTTTATGGGAACCCTACATAAGTCATTCTGGTCATGAGAACTGATCCTCATACCTTGGCAGTTTGTGGGAGAATGATTTCCACCCTGTATGTGGTCAGATAACTGGATTTGTTAGGTAGTCCATAAATATGAGATATATTGAAGGGTATTTTCCAAACATTTAGGATTTTGACCTCCTTTTTAGTAAATATGGAAAAATAATTAAATCAGCATTTCAAGTGGACTTGACTTGACGTTGTGTATGTAGTGAGTTACTTACTCTCTCACATTGTCTTCTCCACCAGACTTTTTTTTTTTTTTTTTTTTTTTTTTTTTTTTTTTTTTTTTTTTTTTTTTTTTTTTTTTTTTTTTTTTTTTGAGACAAGGTCTCGCTTTTGTAGTTCAGGCTGGCCTTGAGCTCAGCCTCAAACTCACATAACAGCAATCCTTCTGTCTCTGTCTCCTGAGTGCTGGGATTATAGGCACGAGCTACCACGCCTGGCACTGTGGTATGTGGTAATGACTGCTGCTGGGGTGAGTCTCCACGCCCAGTATTGTTATGTGGTTACTGGGGATTGAACCTGGGTCCTTGCGCTTGCAAGACAGGCACTGGAACCATGAGCTATATCCCCGGCCCTCCACTAGACTTCTTGATGGATTTCTTCACTTGAACAGTTACTGATCAAGCATGAATCTTTATACTTTAGTCAGATATTTTGTTTGAATACAATATTTGTGATTTTTCAAATCAATTCTACAACATCATTTCATTATATCTTCTTGGTAAAAGTGATTGTTCTCTCCAGAACAAAAAATAGGATCAAGAATCCAGGAAGCTGAGAAATGTGACTGAGTTCCAAAATGAACAGTAGTACCAGGGGTATAATGACACTACATTTTCTCTCTCTTGATCTAGTTTTCTGATCACTAATATCATCTTCTTGTCCTTCCATATCCTTAAGCTTTTCTTATCCAGGTAAAAATAAATGTATAATGAGTTTGCTTTTTGTCTTGATTACTGTTAATGAAAAAACATTGTAATGTGGAAGTTAAATAAATTCACCTTTTCAGGAAAGAAGGGGGACATGACATCCTATGTTTTATATTATGCTGGGTTAATTCGGAAAACTTGGACACGGTCTGCATGATGCAGTTCAACTATTGACCTCACCCTCATCAGTCCAAATCTAGGAGCCCAGGTTCATGCTGCAAAGCCCCACATGGGTTACTGCCCTTCTTTGATGTGGCCTTGTGTGACTGTAGCTTCTTATCTTATGCACCAGTCATCTGCAGCCTTCCAATGAGACATCTCCACCAGGCCAGTTAATCAGCATCCTCTCTCTCAGCTAAAGCCTGGCTGGACTAAGCAGATGGTGTCAGTGTTAAGACACAGAGAATCAGACGCCATGTCACACATGCAGCTTCAGAGTGATTTTAAGAGGGACAGCAAATTCCCAGCCTCATGACACTGTGATGGCTGGTCTCGGGGACAAGCTGACCGGAATCTCATTAGCCTCTTTCCTGGGAGTAGGATTACATGCTAAGCATCTGTCTTCTTTGATTGCAGCTCTTTTCTTGGAACTTTGAGTAGCATTCCTCTAATGGAAGGGCCTGCCACCATCCCAGTGTTCAGTGTGGCTGAAAGGAAAGACTTTTAAAATACTCTTTTCTTTCTCTGGTGAACATTAATTCTACCAATGAGTGTCTCCTTCCCTACATCCAAATTTGATTATTGTCCAATATAATTTCTTTTATTTTTGTATTTTCATTAACATATCAGGGCACCAAGAGTATTATATTTATCTTGGAAAAGTTTGGGTTCTGCTTTCTTATTTATTTATTTCATGATGCTCAACCAATGTACTTCCTGTTCTAGCAGCCTCATTAAATGTGGGGTTCCATGTCACACCTGTCTTGCTTCAAGGGCTCAGATATGCTAACCTTCCATACTCAAATGGCTACTATAAATACATGTTATACTGACCTACCAGAAGCAGTTAATAATTCTCAAAGATCTAACTATGTAACATTTCTCTAACTATAAACTCTAGTATAGCAAGAAGGACATTGACACAAGCATGTAGAAGCACCCACATTGTTCTCTACTCACTGTTGTTTAAAGAAGTTTTTTTTTTAATTTTTTTTAGAATAACTACAGTAATCCTGTAGAGTAGTCAAATGTGTGGCTATTTGAGCTGATTTCGTACTTCTTTCCCTTAAAACTTATTCCATTCCCACTAATATTTGGAAGCATTTACTGATTTTTCAGCACTGGTTGAAGGTTGAAGTGGGTAGAGTACAGATTCCAGCACTGAATTTTTTTCTATGACGATGCACTATGGATTGACTTGTTTAGGAGGAAAGCACATTAACTTGGGATTTATAGAAAGAATCACTGAACAAAGTTAATTAAAAGTACTTTGTGTTCCAGGGATATTGAGATGTTTATAGGTAAGAACAAAGCAGAATAACCAAAGAAATGCCTTTGGTCTGGGGAGTTTAGACAGTAATAGAGATGACATAAGAAAGGTCACAATTTTACTTTTGGAAGACAAAGCCAGGACTGAAATTGAAATGAATTTGAATGTCAGAACCTATTTCATAGGTGATGGATAATCAATGTGTTGAACAAGCAACTCACTTATAATGCTTAATTTATTAAAATATGGACATTTTTGGTTTATTTTTCCATGAATCATTTAGTTCAAGAACAGCAATGAACCAGAATAGAAACTCAGCCTTTGACCCCAGACAGATCAGTGACATCTTTGTTGTAAGCTTCCTATCAAATACAGTTAAAACAAAACAGTTAAACTGGTATCTTAGTCCTCATTGCTGAGACAAAATGTCCAACACCCTAAATTAAGGAACAAAGGTTTATTTCAGCTCAGTTTGTAGAGGTTTCTGTTCACAGTTGATTGGGTCCAAGCTAGAGTGGCATTACAGGGGAGAAACAGTTCACAGTGTAGCAAGCAGAAGGCAGTGAGCAGCAAGCAGAGAGCAGTCAGCCTGCTTTTCCTTTTGATCCCATCCAGGCTGCCAGCAATTTGGGTGATGGCTCTCAGAACTATGTTAATTTCAATCAATGGACTAATTTAGTATCACATACCCTTAGTCCCAGGATTACATGCCCTAGCTCCAGCCAGGCCTGAGAAGCCCCACCTATGTGTGCTGGAGGCAATGGTGAGGGGCATCTAGATATAAGCCATAACAATTAGTAAGGGTAACATCCTCTTTGTCAATACGCTAAGAATTTTCTATGAATGACTAAAGCTACCATTGCCCTATTAATCAGTGGTTGTCCTGCCACTGAGCAGGAGTTGAAGCTCCAAGAGGTAAAAACATTTATACTCTGTAAAACAGGATAAAAAATGCAGGTGACCTCCATTCCTCATGAAGCAGCCTGTTCTACACCAGAAACTTACCTAGGCTTGACTCTCTTCATGATGAACAAATTAAAAAATAGCTTCTGGACCATTCTGTAGTGTAGATTTAAAATTTCCCTCATGTCACTTAAAGAGCTTCTAAAGAAGTGAGTGACTCAACTCCTTTGTGCTTCACTCTCGGGTGTGTGTTGTTCTTCCTCTTTCCCCGTAAGAGCCCCTGACAGTAGAACCAGTGACTGCATCTCATTCACCTGATTGTGTTCAGCTCCTGGTGTCACATCTAGTGCTTTGCAGGGGCGCAGTGGTATTCACTAAATTTTATTGCATCACGCCCAGCATGTTCTGGTGATGACTGGGATATGGGGTACTACTCGCAGGTTTAGAACTGTCAGCTATCAAGTGTGTAACTTGGAAATCCTCACTGTCTCTGAGGTTCAATTTCCTCTCCTGTTATTGTGGAGATGAATTGAGACAAGGAGAAGAATAAAGCACCCAGCACAATGTCCAAGACACACTGGTCACAAAATCCAATCTGTATTCTTTTTTCACTCCCCTTTTCCTGTGTGATGAATTTCGAAGGTGACTTTGGGGAGATGAGTGTCCTTCGAAATCCAGATGTTCCAGACATTCAGAGCCTTCTTAAGTTGCAGCTCTTCTTAGATGTGTGCTAAGTGGCCCGAAGCCATTAATGATTCACTCATTGGTCTTAACAAGCTAATATGCCCCCAAAGGTACCTTCCTAGCACAGGCGCAGGCGAGCAAAGGGTTGAGCCATTTATTCTCTGAATGTGATTGATGTCGACAGGCAATCTGGACAGCTGAGGCCCAAATGAACAGGTTTTTTTCCTCTTCCTTCATGGCAGGATTGATTTTGGCCTGAATCATCTAAATAATTGCCTTTACTCCCGTAAGACATGCCTTTCACTTTGTGGGTGTAGACAGCGATAGAAAACAAGTATTATTTTAACCTCCTCGAAACATGGAAACTCTCAGACACAGAGAGGTTAATTGATTTGACAAATGTCACACAGCTCCTCAGTTGCAAAGCTGAGAGATAGCCACCAGGTCACCAAGCTACCCCTCCTCTGAACACATTAAAGAAGCTGTTACAGCTGCTTACACACAGCTATGCTTTAAATAGAAATAATAACCTTCAAGATCACACATTATTTCCTTTTGGGTATAGAACACCTTAGTTTGAACCTGGTATAATAATGAGATAATGACATGTGAAAAATTTCTATTATTCACCTTACCTAACTATCTTTTTTAAAACTTGTAGTTAGAGATAGGAGATATTGTAAAATTGGAAAACAGAAAAACTGTTAAAGTCTTTACATTATCAAGTTTCAATTAATGCAGTTGGACGTCATAAATTCATTTGTTCAATGAAAATGTTTTTAAATAATGAGGGTAAAATGTGATAACAATAAAGAATAAAGGAAACAAAGATTACGTATTTAGGGGGTAGGGCATTACAGGGTGGGGCAAAAGGAAAAAATGGGAATCAAGTAGTGTTATATTCTGGTACAAACCCTCAATATTGAATGGGATGATGATGTGTATTCATAGTGCACCAACAAAGATTAAATTTTTAAAAAAGGAAAAAAAAAGAAAATGATTTTTAAAATGCTTCTATTAGCAAAGTGCCATGTGGTAAAAAGATAGACACATATCTTAGTCTTCCTTTGAAATCCATGTCTCAGAGAAGTGGATGCGGTGCTTCCCTGAGAAGAAATCAATTACTGTGTGTGTGTGTGTGTGTGTGTGTGTGTGTGTGTGTATGGAAGTCTTTTGCTTGAGATCTGCCCTGTCTATACTACTACCAATATTGAAGAATGACAACCATTGGACCTAGCTGGCCTAACACCAATGAATTCCACCACATCCATGAGGTACCATAGAACAAACAAGTTAAAAACAGTGAAGGACCATGGGAATCAATTACTGTAAGGAAGACAGACAATACAAGGATTAGTCCCAGGCTTCACACAAACACAAATGCAATAAACTAAATGTTAAGCATTATGTGAATCTACAGAAGGGAAAAGCCCTATCTGTAATGAAAATTGAGAAATATCTCCTAGTGGGACTGAGTTTGGGGCAAGAACTTTTGCTTACATGATTCCTTAATTTTGTGCTTACAAATACACTCAAGGCTTTCTTTATAACCCTAGTGTTTCATGAACTATTAATTTAAAGTCTACATAGGTAAGTTTATTATTTTGCTCAAGATCACAGGGCAAATTGTTCTGTAACAATAGTCTATAAGAGAAATGGAACTGTAATTGTCTTCTAGAGATACAGGAAAAAGAAAGGAATATGTCATGCGAATCCACTGGCTGGCACGTTGTGGAGGAGGATGTGGTATCTGCAGCTCTTGGTTCTCATTTTGTGTTTCTCACCCCCTCACAAGTAATTGAAAGTTCTTGCAGCCCGCATTGTGTGACTTACATATCCCATGTATTTCTTGTAGGATTATTTAGTAATAGTTAAACCCTGTGAAAGTTGGAGAGTTGAGGGAAAAGATAGGATAAAGGAGACCTCAAATCTACTTTTAGTTTGGGAACTGATTGTCCCGATGACTCTGAGAAAATTTCTAAATTTTTTCTGGCTCTTCTATATTTAAAATTGAAATAATGTCCCTTATCTTAGAGATAAAGAGATCATACTGAGTATGTACATTACTAAAGGTTAAAATACCATGTGAATTTAAGAAGCTTTCCTAAGCTGTTTCTCTGATGGCTGTTATCAGAAAGGATAACTTAGATGATACTCAGTCAATAAAAGTGTCCAGAACACTGAAATAGACAAAGTAGAGAGAACAAAGATATATTGCCAAATTGTAAGGATTTCAGGGAGATTATGAAGCTGCAAGGGTACAATGAGTACCTAAAGGTATCTGTGGTAGGAATGAGAGAGAAGCGCTGCTCAGTAAGGAATGAGCAGGTAGCTCACATTTTACAATGCAAGATTTCAGGGGAAAGAAATTTAAATATTGCCAAGGATGTGAATCTTTACTTGAGCCTGATACTTAGTTGCTGAAGCAACAGAGGGGAAAAAAAAAAAAATGGACATTTCTCCAGAGGAGAACAGGGCCTTCCTGAGTAGTGTTAGACAGTGTTTTCTTTCTTAATTTGTACATTCTACTGCTGGTCACCTACTAAAGGCATTATAACTCTGTGTGACATGTCAGCGAATTCCAGCATGACCAGAGAATGCATATGAAAATGAGCTACTAGACTAGAGGAATTCTGACCGCCTTCCAGAGAGGAGAAGATTCCTAATCAATTTTAGTTAAAGATAAGTTGGAAGTAGACTGCAGCCAAAGCTGACAGTAAGACTGACAAAAGGACTAAAGTCAAAGTACACTACAGAAATTCTCACCAGGAGACTCCTCTTTTTCTGAAGGATTTGTTTGCCCCTCCGCCCCCCCATACTGGAGATTGAACCCTGGGCTTCAGTCATGCTCTGCAAGTCTTCTGTCACCTTTTATGTTTTGAGACTGAGTCTCACTAAATTGCCTAGGCTGGCTTTGAACCTGCAGTCCTCTTTCCTCAGTCTCTAGGAGAGGAGCTTGGATTATAGAAATGTAACACTACACCCAGGAAAGAAAAATTTCTTTATCTGAGATAGACAGTCTCCTGAAAAAAGGAATAGTCTGGAAATGCAGCAACTTTGTGATAAGAGGGATCAGTTTATCATATGATAAAATACGGCCTCATATTGTAATTAGATAATCACATTTAAAGTATTATATCCAATTCTGTATTATATACTGCCAATAAACAAGATTATATATTCCCTTTAAAGTTAAAATAAGCAGTAGGATTGTAGGTTGCCCTTACCATCTCCTCTGAGAATTCTAGGTTGTAGCAGCAGTCTCGCAGTTAGAAAGGGCTGAAAGTCTGTCAAGCATGGTACAAACATGTCACATGAACCTCATCTTCTGAAAATTAAGTCAGTTCCTACTGTCTAGAAACTTCTTTTAAAACTCAGCTAGTTTTGATTCTAGTAATTATAAAAATACCTTTAGGTAAATATTTCTCAGCAAGATGAGAAAAAACAAATTTGGAAATTTCCAATGAACATTTAACTCACTCTTTCTAGATATAGGGCACACCTTGTTTCTGGAAATTTTATCAACAGATTTTATTAAGTATCCAAAGAATGGAGATATAGACAGTCTTTTCATCACACCAAAACCTAGATCTTTCCAATATCCTATTTGTGTTCAATACATTTTGTTGTAGAGTTAAAGTGCCTATAGCTTCATGAAGACAATATGAGTGGCATCAGTTTCAGAGACTGAAATATACAAAAAGAAAGTGTAAAAGTTATGACATTTTATACTTAGCATTTTAGGTATCAATGGGCTATGTAAAGCTCCATTTTTGGTGAATTAAATTTTGAATCACAACACCTTTCTCCATTAGCTTGGGAGGCTGAGAAATAAAATATTGGGGTATGGAAAAGAAAAGTAACCAGATATTTTTGAGACTTCCGGTGATGTAAGGAGTGTAGCTTTAGGCCTTAGGTTTGAATAGGTTGGTAAAGCATTCTGATCTTAAAGACTAAATGGCTTAGTCTAGGCCATGTGAGATCTAGAGCTGTGAAAATGGACATGGTATAAATCTTGACATGAGTTGTGAGGTATTATTATTTTATAGAGGATTCCAGCTTATGGAACCTCTGACCCCAGATGAAAAGTTGTTGATGAGGTAAGAGGACCACATAGGAAGGAAATATAACAGTAACTGCTCTTAACCATCCTAGTCTAATGCAGAGCCTCTTTGACCTGGATAGAAGGATATAGGAGCTTGGTTGCACACAAGTGGGCCACAGGCTCCCAGAAGAGGATCCACAGATGAGCCAAGATTTTAATTACAGAGGACAATGAACCTTCAACAATAGCAGCTGTTAAAACGTGTGTGTGTGTGTGTGTGTGTGTGTGTGTGTGTGTGTGTGTGTGTTCTGATCATCTTCTGTCTCTATGACAAAATACTTGATAGTAAGAGATTGAAATAGGAAAGGCTTATTTTAGTTGTGGATTTCAGGGATTTCATTCTTTGTGCACCTGGTTGCATTGCTTTAGATAAATAGAGAGGCAGACCTGCACAGGAGAAAAGTGTGCTGGAGCAGCTTCTCACTTGAGAGCAGCCAGAGAGAGGGAAGGAGCTCACAAAAAGGGAATGGAGATGCACTCGGTCAGCCAGGCCTATAGGGACCTGTTTTTTCCAGTTAGACTCTACTTCCTAATAAGCCCATTGAGCTCTCAACTCATCAATAGGTTAATCCATTCTTGAGGTTAAAGCCTTTCTGAGCCCAAACTCTTCCTCACTGTCTATCAAGTGGCCTTTAACACAAAGGACCTTTTGGGAGATATTTTGTATCTATACCATTGCTTCTTGCACAGCTTCAACAAGATAGCTTCTCCAAGGACCGAATAGCTAAGTGCATGCTTAATTATTACTCAAATATTAATTATTTGCTCTATAAATTATATACTGAAGAAGGTATTTGTGACATATGCTATAATTTTAGCTGTGTAGTACACATCTGGTCTTCCTTCTAGGACCAACTTGTGTCATCCAGTTACATTGACAATTTGACTCATTCCAAGCACTCAGGTGAATGTTCATTCCATAAAATGCCATTGTTTTAGACAATAACATGAAACAGTAGAAGAGTTGCTGTTATCAAGAGACAGAGATATAAGACTGTGAGCATTTTGAGGAATGATACATGTTAAAAGAAAAACAACTACAGTTAAACAGAAGTTAAGAAAGGTATCATCTTTTGGTCACTTGCAGGACTTTGGGTTCTTTCAGTGTCTGATCAAAACATACTAATTTGGGCTAAAAACAGCCAGAGGAAATCCAATCATAACAACTATATATTAGTTTTCACCTGAAGATAGTACTTTATAGCACTCAGAATACTATCATTATATTAGATAAATTAGACTCAAATTATCTTTCCCTGGGAATTGGCCCTCATCTTAATGTCCCTAGCCTCTGACTTGTGACTCTTCTCTACATTGACTAATGCCCTTCGGGTCCACTTAACTAGTCTTCTGATTGTTCTCTTTAAAATTGACCTTTTATCATTGAACTTAGAGTACCTGAGGTAATCAGTCACTAAGTACTCCATTTTAAATCCTCTTAGTATACTCCTGGTGCATTCCAGCCCCTCATCTTTCTCACTTGAACTATCACAGCATTCTCCTAATCAAATGCTCTTTCTCCTCATTAACCATCTATCAGAGTCCTAGCATTAAATCAGACTGTAGGTACAAAGAGACTTTCTCTAAAAAGAGTTTAATAAAAGGGCAATACTCAAAGGTTAGAGGCATGATAAGGAAACCAAAAAAAAAAAGCATCTTCAAGTTCTCAAACTGGAAACGGCAGGAGGCTGTCACCATGTATGAAGGAATCTAGTGACATTTGGTGCCTAAGAAAGGTAGTATGGTAGATATTGTAGTCACAGAAGGAAAATCCATCCTAAAATTGTGGAGAGACCCAGGCAATAACACACTAACCACCCCTGCTTGGAGAACCTCAGTCTTTTGTCATTGAGAATCCACTACCATGGTCAAGGTCTACCCAGGGCTCAGAAGGAAAATCGTGAGGTCAGTTGTAGACCATTTAATTTATTATATTTTAAAATCTAAGATAGGGTCTCACACATTTTCTAAGTTGCCCAGACTGAACTCAAATGAACAATCCTCCTTCCTTAGCCTCCTAAAATGCTGGAATTACAAGAATGTGGCACCACACTTGATTTGTAACTATTTTCAGAAATTCGACTGAATGTTTCTCTGGTTCACCTTGTATAACATTTAACTCTGTTTTTTGTTTTGTTTTGTTTTTTGGTTTTTTGAGACAGGGTCTCGCTTTGTGGTTCAGGCTGGCCCTGAGCTCAGCCTCTAGCTCACATCACAGCAATCCTCCTGCCTCTGCCTCCCAAGTGCTGGGATTACAGGCAAGAGCCACCACGGCCAGCACTGTGGTATGTGGTACTGGTTGCTGCTGGGCATGAGTCTCCACGCCCAGTATGGTATGTGGTTACTGGGGATCAAACCCAGGTCCTTGCACTTGCAAGACAGGAGCCGGAACCACTGAGCTAAATTCCCCGGCCCTTAACTCTGTGCTTTTAATCACTGGTCTTGAAATTTCTTCCAGAACATTCTTCCCTCTCTCTTACCCACAGAACATATATTATACCTCCTTTAGGAAATCTGAATTAAAAGCTATCTAATCCTAAATATACTTCTTTTGTAGAACTTACATCCAAATTAGTTTGGATTGTATAAAATTTTCAGTATCATATTTTTTTAAACCAAAAAGTGGAATTTCTTGTGTGTAATTCTTTCTTCCACAGGGAATTTTCCAGAAGAAGGCACAGTATTCTCCTTGACGTTATGCCTCACCAGATAGCATAACAGGCACAAATGGTGGGTGATTTATACCTACTTATGGAACCCACTTTATCAAAGGTCCATACTTTATTTTGCTAGGCCATGAGGAGCAAGAAACATATCAATCTTGACTTTTCAGTAAATATTTGTTTTTTTGAACATAAAACATATCTCAATCCCTTGTTTGTCAGTTCTCATAAGCAAAGGAAGTGCATGAAAATGATCCTTTCCATGTGTATTGTGGGCCTGGAGTGGCTTAGCTTTCAGAAACTTCCAGTTTGCCTAGGGATAAATAAGACTCAACAGTTTTAAAAATTCTAAGAGCCAACAAAATTGGCTAGTAAGTATAATTAATCAAATACCTTCATTAACAAAATGCCAGGAGTAAGACAGTAGGTTTTACACAGAGCATTAATGCTTATGAATGAACCAGGTGGAAGCTAAAGTTACTTGAATTTCCTTAAAAAATCCCTTCTGGCCACAAACTGCATCTGATTATATTTGATGTCATTCAAAGTACAAGGGCCTCAAAACCCGAGACCTAAATGGGGCTGACAACCAGACATGGCATTTGAGCCTTTTAGAATTATAGCCTATTTCTGAGTCACTTTTCCTGTTTTATTCACAAAAAAAGAGAAGAGAAATACCACCTGACCAAAAATGACCAATGAGTACTCATAAATCTCACTCAATTCCTATTAAAACTAAGGTTTCTCTGGTAATGCTCCTACAAAAAGAAATATAAAATTTCTTCCAAAACGGGGTGGAATGGGACATGCTTGGCTGTATTCAGAAAGCTACAGCTTTGGAGCAAAATTAGCTTATTCTTCTACTGCCAGGAGTCACATTTTGGCCCCTTATTTCACGAGAAAGCCAGTTGTTGTGAAATAGGAGGATTCATCCCATTAGTGTGTGTGTAAATCCTGCTCTCCTCCAGCCTGTACTGAGTGGTGAGTGGTCAGCATCGCTTCATGCCTCGTTAGGGCCAGGCAGGGCCAGCTGGCCCGGCTATCCCTGTCCTGGAGGCCTGGGAACCATTGTCCCCAGCTCACCCAGCTTGCATCCCTTTGAAGCTGCTCCCAAGAAACTTTATCCCTCTGTTCCAGCTGGCATTTCATTAAGCCCTGGCTTCACAGGATTTTCCACTCCCATTGACACATCAGAGCAAAAATGTAGCCATTAAAATAATGAAGAAAAAGGAAGCGAACAGGGGAAAAAAAGGCTCTGAGGGGAAATTGAAAAGGAGTACAAGGTTATAGAAAAAATAAGGGCCAAGAGCAAAAAGTAAAATAAAATAGAATGCACCCACTTTCTCTTTGCTTTCCTGTTCACTCTTTTTCTGTCATTTTTCCTCCCCTACATGTGTGCATATTCTAAATTATCCTCCTTTTCCACAAAGCCTCATAAGTAGCGACTTCAGAGAGGCACTGGCTCTGTGAAAATGCCGACAGTCACAGGTCTAAATTAGAAGTGGCCGATAAGGATCCCGAAGTCATTCTGAGAACACACGAAGGCAGGGGAACTCTGTGCATTGAAGATGCAGTGAATCTTAAATCTAACCTTCTTTCTTACTCTGAAAAGAAATCATTGTGTCTCCCGCTGCTTAGACATCAAGCCCACCTAGGTTATTAGCCACCCTGGGTGTGACCTCCTTACCTTAACCTCTAAGGTTTCGTCCCTCCACTGCTCAGCCTGGAGTGCTTATTCCACACTATTTCTTTTAGTTCTTAAAAGGAACATTGGCTTCATACTTATCTGGTCATAAAATCTTTTTGATGCTTACCTGCTCTATGAGAAATGAATCTCTGATGTGTTGTTTTCTCCAAAATTAGATTTTGCCTTTAAGAATCAAAAGAATTGTATTCTTCTGTTGCTATCTCTTAAAAAGACCTTATTCAAGACTGCACTGAATTTGTATTTTCTGTATTATCTGCCCAAGGTATCAGCAGACTTCAGTCCCCTCAGCCAAAGACACAGACAAGGAAAATGTCACAAAAGACCTTTAAGCTCCAGAGCCAGCTGTGACAAAACCTGTGTACTCAAACTACACATTTTACTCCCCTGGGCCCTAATTCAGGCATTGTGATTTCATTAACACTCTTGCATTGCTAGCGTTTCTTCCCACAAGAATTAGACGCAGTGACCTAGAAGTGAGTTCTCAGATGTACGCCTGATGACAGAAGTGTAAGTGACAGCTGACATGTAACTGAAGGAAGAAACAAACCAGACAAGGGAAACCAACGAACAAACCACATTGCTTCACGGCGAAAATAGTATGTCTATAAAAATGAATTTTGAGGTATATTCAAGGACTGCTGTTAAAATAAAAAAGCATATATATTCTAGATATATATATCTAGATATGCTACAAAATAGCTAAAGTTTGTTTTAAGAAGCAGGAAATAGGAAGTGTTTTTTTAAAAAAGTAGGTGCACACTGCCTCTACAGGTATTTCAGATAAAACTCGGGGCCATGCATACACCAGCCCCTTGTGTTATAAGGTTAATTCTGTACTTTTTACCTTGCAGGTCATAGAAAGAAACATGTGTTTTTCAAATAAACAACAATCATGCTTCAGAAAGACTCCAAATGCTCTCAGATTAAATGATCAAGAGTAGAGATCCCATTGTGAAGAAACCGGGCCAGGCAAAAGACAACTTGGCCCCAAAGCTCGACCCTCCCTTCTCCACATGTTCTAGCAGTATTCTGGTCACACTCCCCATATCACTCAATCACAATAGGTAGTACCATGGCAGAATTAAATGAGATCAAATATGCTAAAGAGTCTGCATCAGGTCTATACCCACACAACTTGCTTCACAGGACAAGAGAGGCATTTAAAATAATATAACCTACAAAGCAGCTCAGTAGAATCTTTATCAAAACCATATTTAACCAGCAGATTAAGATTATTAACTATAAGTCCTTAACTGTTTGGAAAACACAAAAGGAATATAATTTTCAGCAGACTCAGTGTGAGATATGGGCCCACTTTGTCCATGGATGGCTTCCTTCTCACCATGTCCTCATTGGCCAATAGAGGCAAAAGCCATCTCTGGGGTCCCTCCTACAGAGATACTAATCCCATTAGCGATCTCCCTTGTGGTTTAATCATCTCTGAGATCTTACAAATGTCATCCCATTAATTTTCAGATTTTAATTTGTGAATTTGGGACAATGTGGAGCACAAACATATTATCTGTAATAGAAGGTAAGGAGCACTCATGAACCAGTAGTTTGCCAATAATCAAAAAAGAATACCAAGCACTGACTGGAAAGCCATAATTTCTACAGTTAAGAGAACTGCATCACTAAAAATTATACAGCTCATGGAGTGTTCTTTGATCATAGTAAGAGGGATAATTTTGAGAGGGATAGAGAAGAATACTGCAGATGGAAGGAAGGAAGGAGCACCTGATATGGGGCGGGGAAGAAGCAGTGTGGACAACTGATTGGCCAGTATGAAATCTGCAGTGGGCTCATATCTGGCAGTTCATCCAGAATTCTACAATATTTGCACATTGCAATCACTCAGAAAGTTTGGAATCTTGCCCCTGCAACTTACAACTCTGGGACCTTAAGCTACAGATAAAACTTTGCTTTGCATAGTTTTTTTTTCAATTGTAAAATCATGTTAATACCTACCTTAAGAAATGAGAGAGGAATAAATATGAAACTACACAGCAGCTTCCCAGTACAGTGCTGAGACTAAGCAGCTCATATGCAATGATTTTTATTAATTTCATTATTATCTATTGTTGACATTACCCTCTTTTATCTCTTATTGCCTTTTTCATGCTTTTCCCTTGTGTATGGCAGATTCCTTACATTACCCTGATTCTAATCTTTATCTAATAGCACAATTGAAATCACACTCCATCCTTAACTCTCCCTTTCTATTCCCCAGATTATATCTATCAACTTGCTGTCTTCCATCTCATCTGTCAAGGTCTAGATCAAATCATATCACTTTTGTAATCCACTCCAAGATGCCTCATCCCATTTTTATTATATGTTTTAACCTTTGTTATAGCCCTTGTCATAAAATGCATTGCATTATAATATGTAATGCAGGTGACAATTTCTCATTGACTTGTAAGTCCATATGATACAAGAATGCTTTTTGTTAAATTTAATTTTCTCCAGGGTCACTTTGCACAAGGTTGATGAGACAGGTCCAAAGCATTGGATTCTCTGTTTGCTTTCAGAATGTGGCATCAAAGTTGCTACATATGCTTTTAAGTTTAATTTATATTTTAAAGAGAAATAACAGAGGAATCAAAATAAATTATATGACAATTAATTCTGCATCCACAGAACATCTTGAAAATCTTTCTCCTCTAATTGTGTGTGTGTGTGTGTGTGCATTTGTGTGTATGTGTATGTATTTATTGACTCAACCTCTATTTAGACAGTGTCCTGGATTGTGCATTCCCGTGTGTGTGTGTGTGTGTGTGTGTGTGTGTGTGTGTGTGTGTGTGTTCCAATGTCATGAAACTGTATTGTATGGCTTCATGCATGTTTTTCAAGGTTTTGAAATCCATTAGCTGGAGCTTATTTAGCCTTGGCTGTTATGATAGCTTTTATTGTGTGAGTATGTGTGGGGATTTTTTTTTTTAACAGAAGCCAACTGTGCCCTTTGGATGAATTGATTTCCTCAATCTCATCATGAAATATTGCATTTCAGTTGTCACTTTTGATTTATTGTTTCTTTAAACATTAAATCTTCCTTTGCATTTTTATTGGTTTCATTAAAAATGTTCTGCTCATCTTTTTCATGGCCATTTCCATAAAGGCAAGGAAGGCCTCAGTCGGAGCCTCAGGCGACCTGCAGACTCCACTCCTCTCCCCTGACTCACATAGGATGCAGCCTTTCGGTTGGCTGCATGTTCCAATGCACCAGCAAACAAACCAACAAAAGTCTTGCCTGACTTTGTGGAGAATTTATAAAAACATATATTAAACAACTTTGGTGTGTAATGAGGCACTGAGCATATGTCAGAAGTATTGTGTCCAAACAGCAGTAGGCTGGAATGGCTTGTCTTGCTGGCAAATGCGTTACATGAGATTTGACCCTTAAATTGAGCACTGGGAGAGATAAATAGGGTAATCAAAAGGACTCCTGTACAGTCATAGGAACCTGGAACCATCTGGTCAAGGTAAAAATAAATCAGTAATGCAACTGGAAATGGTCTCCAGAGACACTTAGGGATTGGTTTAGTATCACTGTCTCTCAAACAGTGGAGCAAAAGAAACTGACAGCAAAGATCATGAAACCAACTCTAATTAACACACACACAGCAAAGGACTCTGAAGTCTTTTCCAACTGAAATGCCTTATACCTGAGGGACTAAAAGCCAGACCGTAATTTGAAAGTCCCTCAGCTCAGCAAAGACAAAAATAAAAGCATGTATTGATTGTAGGATGAGCATGCAAAGGGCTGATAGAGGAGAACAAACAAAACAAGGCAAAACAAAACAATAACAGAAATCTCACTTCATCAGAATTTCACAAAACAGAGCCTTCTACTCTGCAGCATTGCTTTGCCTCTGTGAGTTAAGAAAGCCAGTATCTCATCCATCTTTGCTCAAACTTCTACGCATGTCACCATGTGGAAAACTAGCAAAATTACATAAAATATTGAGTAAAATCATTATTACTTAATATTTTATTTCCCTCTTGAAACTTAGCCAAAGCCATCTTATCCATCATAACCAGACATTATAAAAACCTTCCTGAATTATACTGATTCAAATTCCCCAAAGATAAACCATTAATAATATAAATTAACACACAATGGTACCTATACAGGCCGCTTTGCCTTTTTAATTTTTTTTTTTGAAAAAGCTTAATTTTTTCTACCTGTATCACATTACATATTTTGAGCAGCACTTATCTGTTGCAGCAGTTATTTAGGATCATTATATGATAAATATGCACGGACCTATATCAACCACTTCCTGTGACCTGTCAGTCCACCATGTCAGCACCTTCCACAGAGGGCTCCTCTCACATGACAGCTTCCCCCTGTGTTTAACCCAAACACAAATGCTCAGCCCTCACCCATTTGAGGTCTTCTCTGCAGACATGTGTGAATCATACAGCTCTGGGAGATAATGTGTCCTGTTCTCAGAATATGGCTTCTAGTGGGGGATCTGCCATGGAGGTGAAGAAGGTTCTGGTTCAGCAACAAAGTTGAAAACAAGGAGTCACTTGGGGCAGAAGTAGAGACTATGTCCTCTGTCACTGAGCACCTTTCTGCAGAGCCTCACTGTGGTTTAGTTTCCTTATCTGACAGTGAAGAAACTAACGACACACAACTGGTTGTTCTCTTCTGAACTTAAAGTGCATAAGGTGCAGAAAGAACTTAGAATAGCACTTGGTACATGTGTAGCACACAGAGAACAAGCAACTGTGAGGGAATATTTTCTACTATCATTGCAAATAAAAATTTTGTTTGTTGTGACATTGATCCACCTAGGTGCTGACACTACTCTAACTATGTCTTATTTCCCTTCTAATTTTGGAGTTAGTGATTTTAAGGTTTGCTCACTCCTAGGGCCAGAAGACCTGAGCCCCGTCTTCCAGGGCTGATTGAGGAACAAAAGATTCTGTTTTTTCCCAAAGAATCCTTGCTTTAGGTGGAAATACAAGATGCATACAAGTGTATACATGTGCAAACTTATTCTATGTTATGGCAGAATATATTGCACACATCACACATGAAAATACAGTGTTTTCATGACATGGAAATCTTACAGCTGCACTATCTCTGAGTGGTCTTTGAGACTTATATGTGATAGTGGTTCTCAGAAACTTGAAAATGTGATGAGGTAATATAGAAATGACTTCCCAGAGGGACTTGGCTTGGGTTTTTTACCACATCTCTAATGTACACATAAAATATCTATCCAGATTAATAATATGGGGAATAAAAAGGCGACAATAAATTGTGGGTCTTGTCTTTGTGTGGCTACTACCTTAATCAGACTACCTAGTCATTAGGGCTTCTGTTTTCTTTTTATAAGTATTTAAGAGGTATATATGATCTCTTTCTAAAGAGATCATGATTCTCTTTTGAATCACAATAGTTGTTTTTATTGAGGTCTATGGTATACACACAACACTTTATTGTAGCTTCTACACTAATCTGCTAATTTGAAATTTAAACAAAATATATATTTTCCTATTATAATAAATATGTAAACATGGCTCACACATCTGTTCATCCCATTCTGAGAATGCCATTGCTTCTTTCTCTGTTAAGCTTCCACATCCTAGGTTTCCTTCTTTTTTCCTGAAATAGAAAAGCATTAGTAGCTACCCGAGAAAAATTGCACTGGAAATACGCCATTCATCAGGCAACACCTGTGACCATGCTGGATTAAATGTTGCCTGAATATTGAATTTTAAGTTAAATACTATCTTCTTTGGACTTGAATGTGTTTCTCTTTTCCTTTTAGCTGTAAAATGTCCTTTCTAGAGATGTGATGCTATTCTAACTCTTAGACTTTCAATTTGTTTTTTCCTTTAGTCTATGGAAAGTTTTCATTCCTTTAGACCTGCAGTTCTGGTATTTTGCCATGATTTTTTGACAAGGTTCTGTTTTCATTCTTTGAACAAGAAACATGATACTGTCTTCTTCTTCTTCTTCTTCTTCTTCTTCTTCTTCTTCTTCTTCTTCTTCTTCTTCTTCTTCTTCTTCTTCTTCTCCTTCTCCTCCTTCTCCTTCTTCTTCTTCTCCTCCTCCTCCTCCTCCTCCTCCTTCTCCTCCTCCCCCTCCTCCTCATCCTCCTCCCCCTCCTCCTTCTTTTAGACAAGGTCTCACATTTTTAGCTCAGGCTCATCCTGAGCTCAGCCTTGAACTCATAGAAATCCACCTGCTTCTGCTTCCCAAGTGCTGGGATTATAGTCGTGAGCCACCATGCCTGGCACTGTGGTATGTGGTACTTATTGTTGATGACCGTGAGTCTCGATGCCCTGCATTATACGTGGTCACCAGGGATTGAACCTGGGCCCTTGCACATGCAAAGAAAGCCCTGGAACCACTGAGTTAAATCTTGGGCCCTTTTAATTTTACAAATAGCTTATTTGTTTCTGAGAAGTTATCTTGCATTTTCTTTGATAATAACTTCAATTTCATTTTTCTCCTAGTCTTTAAACTCTTTTACTCTTTTCCTATAATTCTGAAAAATATTCTAGTCATATCTGTTTTATTTTATACTACTTGGTCCTCTTGCTCTGCTTTCTAGATTTTTTTTCTTGTACTACTTTGGTTAAATTTCTGTTGTAAATTTTTCAATTTTCAGAATCATTTTATTTTCCTCCAGATGTTGCTATTGTGAGGGATCCTATTTTCATTTTATAGACAGAGCATTTTCACTATCTGGATGATTTCTCAAGTCATACCTCATGTGATTGAGCCCAGAGTATTTAAATAAATATCCTCTGTTACAATTAAATATTTCTTTGCCTGAGGATAGTGGAATTCAAGATTTATTAGTGTATTTCAAGCGTCATTACAAAGACAATAATAGCTATGATATTTGCATCTGAGTCACAGGTGTAGAATTTTCCTAGCAAAGGGATTTATTTACTAACATCCTGTGATACTTCATTTTTCTGAATAAGATTACATCCTAAGTTTTAATTATACCAAGAGCAACGAGAAACACTGATGAAAAACATGGCCACCAGAGACGTCTGGAAAATGTTCATTCTGACAGATCCAGTTCACTGTAAATACCTATTGTTTGCATCAACAATTTTTTTAAAAAGTGTCAGTCTGAGTGTGTGTCTGGGAAGCACAGAATCAGAAAAGGCCTGGATTTCATGGAGAGTGTAGAGCTAGGGAATGTGTGTTAGGAGTGTTTTATCATAATATGTCCTTCACTTAGTAAAGACACAGAATCATGGAGACAGAAAGAGGTCCAAGAAGTAGGTGCTTCCCAACCTGACTGATGATCTTTAAAAGCATCCTTTTCTAGAGAACCTTTGATGTCACTAACATCAGAGGCTAAAATGTTCACTCCTTACAAAGCTTCCGTAATTCAGATTTTTTTTTTCTTGAAGCCTATCTTTCTGATTACATTTGGATTTAACAGTTTCCTCTCCACCATTTTAAGCTAATATTTCACTGCATTAGGCTTATTTTATTACATGAGAAATTGGATAAAATCAAAGAGTTCCAAAGATCCCCAATCAGAAATATGAGTTTAATGTACTTAAAAGTGGTACTAAAGTCATTTCTGGTTTTGTAATGGAGGAATAACCTGTTTAACTTTATCAAAAATCTTAGAGAAAAGTTCTAAGACTCTTCTCTTATTTGGGAAATTTTTGACCCTCCTATATTCCCATTCTTCTAAAACTTCTTTCCCTCTCCACCTGTGTGTCTTCAGATTACAGTGCTGGGTACTTAGCACATTGGTTCATGAATTCCTATTGAAGGATAAATCCTGATGTCTCCTACACACCAGTGTGGCAGCATTCCTTGAAATAGTCTGTATTGCTTAGCTTTTCCATCACAGGAGCAACACTCAACATCCTACCTTAAAAAGGAAGACTGTATTTCATCCTATAGTTTCAAAAGTTTCAGCCTGTAGTCAGCCAGTGCCTGGAGGAAAATGCATGGCAGAAAGTTATAGCAGAGGAAAGCTGTTCACCCCATGCAGCTGGGTGCAGAAAGTAGCAAGAGAGCCAAAGTGGGAAATGTGTCCCCCAAAACATGCAGTGATATCCCTCTTCTACTAGTCCAGGCTTCCTGATCACCTGTTCAGCAATCATCCCTGAATTCATGATGATCTTAATGGCCTTATGGTCTTATTGGTTTGAAATAGTCTAATTGCTCTGAAGGTCCTGCTCATGAATATATGAACTTTTAAGAAATGCTTTGCTAACAAACCATAATATATTCCTCAGAACCTATATAATGTCTCTATAGCTCTCTCTGTATTTGACACACTTTCTTTTTTATATACACCATATTGATCATACTTGGCAAGGTAGTTTGATCTGTTTTGCATTTTAAAATGGGGATGATGGTGATGATGATGATAATGATGATGATGATGATGATGATGATGATGATGGATAGAATTAAAGATGATTTCATGGTAAACTTTCTGAACTTGCAAATATGTGGCACCAAATACCAAGATACTAGAGTATTACTTGGAGGAAAGGATATGAACTTGTGAATCTCGGTCCACAGCTCACATATGCAAGATGAATCAATTTCTCCCATAATCAAACTTACTTTAGATTTCAAATTCTAAACTTTGAATAGTAATCTTAATCAAATCAGTTTCTCTTGTGTTTTTTTGACAAAAGTTTGGTCTCAGTTGAAACAGCTTAAAGGGTGCTGCACTATGAGAGAGGAGAGTACATCTGAACTTTGTGCATTCTCTCTCTTCTGTTTAATGATTCTATTGCATAAAAACTACAGATAGAAAATATTCAAGTGTCACTTCTGGTCATAAAATGTGTCCTTTGGCTTTTAGATTTCAGGGAGGCTAAATATGGTTATTTGCTTTCAGTCTTTCCCTATTTAGGCATCACCTGAAAGTCTACCAAGGAAATGAGGCAGAGAGCTCTTGCTTGCTCCAACAAATTTATCTAGCATCTTCTAAATCTGTAGGTTTCTCCTTACGGTTCAGATCCATATCCTTCCCAGATTGTGATGTCTCTGCTCTTATCATTTCCAAATTATGTATAGAAGTCATGATTGTTAGTCTGTTTTCTTATATTGTCTTCCAGAATTCTATCTATGCTGTATACATTTCCTTTCCCCTAAAGACACAAATTTTTAAAATAGTACTGTACACCTGACACACAATTAAATATTGTGTTGCAATATGGGGTTGACAATCATCAAAAGTGAGACTGGATTAGTTTTTGTAATATCCTATATATTTCAAAATTATGTATGGAAATATAGAGCTTCCTTTCTTTTCACATGTTTACAATGTTGTATTGTTTTATTTTTCCTGATTCTTTTTTTAAATACACAATTTTTTCTATTACTTATTTACTCAATCCACAACTATAAAATTGCTACTAGCTGAAAAGTACCTAAAAAGATTGTTTGGTGTTAATTCTCTGTATTCATGCTGTGTCTCTATATGCTTATAAGTTCACACAAAGGTCTAGAAACAACGCAAGACCATGTCAATTATTAATCAGAAGCAAGGGCAATAGTGGGAAGGATATAACTGAACATTGATGTGATTTTTCTCATCTGGGGCTTGTCAGGATTTCCATTGCTAGAGAAAAGAAAGATCTACTCAGAAAAAAACACTGGAGGTGGTAGTTTGGAAGCATCTTTGAGGTAATGAAATGTTCCTTCATCATTTGAATTAGATGCCTTCACAATTTCAGAAAATCCAACATGTCAAACAAATATATTTTTTAAAAATTCTAAAAGCAGATAATGCAATGAGTAAGAGCAGGTGCCCATCTGTCTGAATATGAGTATCAAGTGATATAGATATGAAACTTGCGTCACATTTAATTTCAGTTAAGAAGTGTATTTAGCTGCTAATATTCAATAGTGGGAATAATGGTGGCTTAAGTAAGATAAAGTTTTATTTCTCTTGTTAGAAAGAAATTAAGAGATGGAAAGACTAGGGTTAGTGTGGCAGCTACGTTGTCTTTTCAACACTCTAGACCTCAGTATTAGTACTTCCTGCAATGTCGTTGAAAAGCTTGAGCCAATGAGAATCAGCATAAAGTGGGTGGGGTCACAGGAGACGCCCGATTTAATGAACTCAGTTTGTCTGTTGCTGGGAATGATAAGCGAAGAAGATGAATGAGGTGAAGATATCTGACATGAAGCTGTGAAACGAACCCAGAGGTGTCAGGGAGACTTTTCTGCCTCTTGACAGCAAGAAGACAATGCAATGAAGCAGAGTGCTTAAAATGATCAGTCTGACACTGCTATGTAAGAAGTATAAAAAAGATGAAAATAGTTTAAGGAACATGGAAGTAGCCACAAGAGGGGAAGGGACTGGCTTTTGGAAGTTAAAAAGAAAAAGAAAAAGAAAAAAATAAGTACAGCTTGGAGATATTTGTGGCTTCATTTCAGCTTAAATGTAATCATGATTCATGAGCTCCATGAAGGAAAAATCAGAGAAACAACCAAGAAAGTGAGCACAATGGTTTAAGTATTTTTCTTGGCATTCCAGCCCCTGGATCTGTGCTGCTTTTTGCCCACATCTTGTAATATACTCAGACACCCCGCTTTGGCAGTAAAAGTGAGCAGCCTGCACTAGTCACTAAGAGGATCCAGCTACCAAGAGGATCCAGGCTGGTAGCTTCCTTGGAAAACAAAAGACGCGCCCTCTTCTCTTGAATGGCCGAAATCTTACATAATGTCAGTCTGTCTGTCTGTCTGTCCTAAAGGTTTTTCTTTGTTCTCTCTTCTGCTCTTAACCCCCACTACACTTGGGAGGAAAAGCACTTTGAGCACGAATTTCCCCATTCCATCTTTTTTTTAAAATTATCTTTATTGGTACATTAAATATACACATCATGCTTGCACTCCATAATGGGGATTTGTACCAGTATAAGACACAACTTAATTCTCATTTTTTCCCCATTTCATCTTGAAAAATTCCCAGTAATTTAAAGGCTCAGCAGATCCTTCCTACCCAGGCCAGAGTTTCAAAGGGAAGGAAAGTTGGGCGGGGTCAGAGGGAAGGACGAATCTACCAGTTCAATCTCCTCTCAGAAAAGGACGGAGTTGTGTGCATCCGTGTGCTCAGTCCTGTCTCTGTGTCTCTTTCAGAGCTAGGGAGAAAATCAGCACCAGAAGCAAATGCAACAAGTTTCACTCTGAGTCCCTCTGACAAGTGTGTGCCACTCCTAGAAAATCTCTGAGCCCTCTGCACTGGCTTTCTCTCCTGAATAAAAAGCATCATACATTAAAGGGGCTGTAGAAGAATAAAAACTAAGTGATTACAGCAGCTTGAAATTTCTGTGAGATTTAAGGTCTTAGCTGTTGACAGAACGGCATTCAAATTGGAGATCACTGATAATTTTAAATACTAGCCTAAGATAGGCTGTTCACATTGCTCCATACTCCTCTGGATGTTTCTGTCAGTCTGGATTCTGTTCATAAGGAGCAAGGATTTAAGAATTACTGGGAGGTTGTTCTTTGAAGCAGAGGATACAGAACAGCAAACCTGTGTGCGAGCCACGCATTTCTCTGTAGGGTACACTGGCATAAATACACAGCACCAGCGTGGGTTTGCTTCTTGTAAGGGAGAAGGAGTCTGTCTCTGACAATACTTTGCTCTTTGTTTGTGCATAGGGAGAACACTGTCACACCTGAATGCTGAAGTTGGAAAGATGTCAGTCTAACTCTTGACATGCTCAGCCATCTCACCAGCTAGAACCTAAAAGCTAAGCCCACGGAGCAGCCACATCCACACAAGCAGGAGTCTGGGTGAAGGTAATGCTAGCAGGGAGAGGTACATATTATGAATAGGACATTCTGAGGAGTGATATTTCTTACAATCTAATTGCTCTGTGTTTTATAGAACCTGATCATTAGGGGATCCTGAGCATGATTCCACAGAGATATTCTTGTGAAATAAAGCAAGAGGCTATTAAACAGAAAGTTTAAACATAGCTACAGGGAGACATACTTCCTGACAACTTGACAGATGTCTTAGAGTGACGACTCCTTCCTTCATCGCTAATTACAAAATCATTTGTCTTAAAGAAAGGACAAAAGAGAAGTAATTATGAAAAACATGATTCTTAAGGGATAAAAAGATAACATCAGTTAAAAACACGGAAGCAATCATAACCACTTAGAATCATTATTAGTTTGGTGGAACCAATGACAGATTGCTTTTTAGAAACCAGAGGGAATGGAGCTCCTGAAGTAGACGGGAAGAAAACATTCACTTTCTTGTTATGCTAAACTTATCCCCAGACTCCTGAGACTTCTTTGATGAACAGTTCATTAAAATTTCCAACCGCAGATGAATTTGAGCTAAAATACACAAATGTTTTAATTATACATTCCTTTTTAATTACACTAATGACTTGTAATGTGTTTATGTTGGTTTAGAGTTTAATTTCTTCCCTTAGATTAGGTGGTTGACTTAAGGACTGTGCTTTTGAGTAAAATAGCATGATTCATCAATGTTTGATTATGAATTAAAGCCCAAATGTAAAAGAACTGCTGTCCTTGGAGAGATAGCTTTGCTCATGGACAGCTGCCTTTCCTTTGGATCCAAAGGGGGGGAAAAATATACCCTGACATCTTAGAGAAATAAAGGATATAAACTCTTAGGGAAATGCTGTCAAAGTTTGAGGTTGGGATGGTTCTAGAGAAGGGATGAATGAGTGGATGAATGTAGAAAAGAAGATGCCCATTTAGGAGATAGGTACATTTGTTTAGAGCTCCATTCGTTTGTCAATGTATGACAAGCTAAAGTCAGCCTACAATTAGGCTATGAGAGACTGCAAACACTATTTTTTTAATATTATCATTTTATGTCATATTTTGGACCTTTTATTTTGAGATCCCAAAGCTCAAACTCTTTCCAATGCAGACAATAAAGATTAAGGTTTTGAGAAACACATTCACACAAATATATGATTAAATATGAATGTTTGCACCCAACCAAACTTCAGTGTTTATATTTTAAAAAGAGAATTTCTAAAATGGGAAATAAAACTCATGGTACTTGTTACATATAAATTTCTAAGAGACAAATGTATCTGTTCTTCTGTTTTTCTGAATGGGTGCATATGGGTGACTGTCTTCCTTCTACCATATTCTCTTTTTCACTCTGATAAGAAATCTCCCTCTTTTCCTTCTTCACAAAAGCCATTCTGTGTATATGATTGGAGCAAAAATCTTTGTCCGTGGAGCCTTGATCCTTGATATTGTCCTCATGAGTCCCAAACTAGTTAGAATAGATGATTTTCCTGGAAAGAGGTGCACAAGAGCAGGATAACAGCTTGGCAAAAATGCTTACATGCTCATCGTAGAATCTGAATATGTCACCTTTGTAGCAAAACAAATAGCTACAGACATCAAAGAGTTGAAAACTTGAGATCTGAAAATTATCATGGATTATAAGGATGATTTATCATACACAGGAAGTTTCTTACCATTGAACAAGGGAGGAAGGAAAATTAGACAAAAAAATAGTGAAAATGAAAAAGAATAGACAGTGTAGAACAGTCACTTTGAAAATACAAGGTTGGGCACACAAACCAGTGCATGTTGCAGCAACACAAGTTAAAAAAGAAGAGGAAATTAATTTTCCCCTAGACTCAGCAGAAAAGAATGAAGTCCTGCACACACATTGATTTTAGTTCCACGAGATTCACTGAGACTTCTGACCTTCAGAGTGATCATATAATAAATTGCTGTTGTTTTACATCATCAAGTTCATGGTATTTTGTTACAGTACCAGAAGAAGATGTTAAATAAGATGTTATCTGTTAGTCATGAATTTGATGTTCTAAAAATTATCATGCACACTGCATAAAAAAGAAGATGTCCAGGAACTGTAGGAAAACACATCATGGTTCTCTGTGCCTGTTTTTTGAACTTGTTGATCATTAAGACTTAAAAAACCACACCCTGTTGTATTCATCACATGAGGTGATGCCTCTTTGGTTTGTGCTAATTTGAGTTGAATTTCTGACACTGGTGAGTACAGTTGTTCTGACTAATTTACTTTAATATCTTCATAGAAAGTGAAACACTAAAGCTAAAAGAAATTTGTTAGATGAGTTTATCACAAGGCAGAGGGAAGCTAATCAGTGGGGCTGTGTGCTGAGTGTGCTCTGTGACTCCACCACTTGCTACACATAGACTGACACTATTGATTAGATTGGCAGATTTGATAAATGTGCATTTATTGTTATACATTAAACATCAATACAGGATTATATTGTACTTAAACTTCAGAGGCTGGAAATTTCACTGTTGTGGAATCTGTCTACTCTGAAGGAAGATGATATATTCTAAGAATGATGATCAATTCTAATTCTGCCTACCTGCAAGCAATAGGCATATAACTGGAGAGCCACGTTGAAAACCATGATCAATGCCAGGAAAAAATGGTGCATTTTTAATACCAGAACTCAGGATACTGAGGCAGATGAACTAACATGAGTTTGAGGCTACTCTAGGCTCCATAGTGAATTCAAGCTTAACTTCAATTACATAGTGAGATAATGTCTCAAAAACACAAATCAAGTCAGATGCAGGGATGCATGCCTACAATCCTAGTACTCAGGAGGGTGATGCAGGAGGATTGTTATGAGTTGGTGTTTATCCTGGGCTACCCAGTGAGTCAGGGCCAATTTGAACTATGTAGCATGAGCCTTTCTCAAAAAGAAATTGAAGAAAAGATGTAAAATCTTTCCTATACTTAGCTGAAAGATGGGACTAACCCAAATCTACTTCAGTACCACAAAGTGAAGACCTTTGCCTGTGGAATGTTATCCATGTAAAACACTTGTAGTTAGAGAGGTCAGGCAGTCAGTGTGTGAAGCACAGAGCATGGTGACACTGTCGTGGGTAGAGAGGCATAGGAATGTCTTCAGAATCTGAAAACACTTTGGATTTTGGGACTCAGGACTCTCTGTAGGTCTTTCTCCTGCCTATGTTGAGCAAAGAGAAAGTGAGTTAAAGACAGTTGTAATTAAGGAGGCTTAGGTCTACCGAATCTGCTTTCAGGTGAGAATTAAAGGTGCTGATTCAGAATAGAGGGAAGTAGTCACTGATAATCCAGCTGTACAAACTGCGGGTGCAGCGTGTTCCATGTGTTTTTCCACTTAATTTAGACTTATTTGACTATGGCCTATTCCATATTCATATCTAATAAAGGAAATCCCTTTTATCGTATGGCTAACCACTTATTCTTTAACAAGCATTTAGTTACAGATTTTCTTCCAGTGTGAGGCTTTGATGGAGTTTGAGAGATTATTCATTCAAGAAATATTTACTGAGAGGTTGTTATGAGCCAGGCTCTCTGCTATGTGCTGGGAATAATAACCAGAAGCAGAACAAATATCCTTCCTTCTGGAAAGATTTCATGAGGTAATATGAGGGTAGCTGGGAGCTGGAAGGTACAATATTAGGTTGAAAAAGTTAAAGACACATATTTTCTTATTTTCCAGTTTTATCAAAGCCGACTCCACTATATTTCATGTGTGCACAGAAATTCCACAGCCTATGTTTCTTACCATTCCCGAAACCTTTCCTCAGTTTGTTTATAGCACCACTTCTTCGGAGTCCATAGATACATTTCTAAATCAAATGCTAAATGACTATTTCACTCATATTCTTTAGTTTTATTAATATTCCAGACATATGCCCCAAATGTAACAGGAATTGTCTATGAGTTTCCTCCATCTCAGTCCAAAGTCTGTTCCCTACATTGTGGTTGTGTGGACCAAAATTATATTCAGCTAATAATAAAGCATATAGACTTCAAAATCATTGGCTTTCTTCCAAGGTCTGCTGAGTACAGTTTAAACACATTGGCCTGGTTTTCCAGGCCATCCACAAACTTGGCTTAGCTCATTCCTCAAGTTTAGTCTACCACTCTCTTACTAAAATTATATGGCCATAATTGCTAGGGTAACATTTCTACTTTCCTAATTCCATAACCCTGCAGATGCCATGTGCTCAATAACACTGTCCTATCCATACTGTCTTCATGCAATGACTTCCTAGCAGTTTTTAATGTGCTCTGAAGTGTTTTTCTCTGCCTTACCAGCCAGAAAAAAATTTTCTAGCTATTTTATTGAACATAATCTGCACTACTCAAATGCCTCTTGTTGCATTCCACATTCTATCATAGATACTTAGCCATTGTGTTATCTCTTGTTGTAACAGAAGGTAGAGATTCTAATATTTATCTAAGATTCTGCAGTTTCCACACACTGAATACTGGACATCACAAATATCTGATCAATGGCTGCATGAATTTAACTGAGTCATGGTGAGAAGGGGGAAACCAAATCAAAACCATGTAAATACAAAATTTATCCTTCCTGAGATAGGTTAGCCAGGGCAGAATGTGGAGAGTCTAAAAGGAGCCCAGAAGAGAAAATGGTAAGAGACTTGTGTAGTTATCCTGGCATAAATAGATAAAAGTACCCTCTGTCTGGTAGGAGTGGAGCAGGAAGCAAGGGCACAAATTGGAATGGCATTTCTTCCCAAGATGTTGTGTGTGCAGAAGATAAAGAGTGGGTCCTCACCTGGGAGACAGAACACAGTAGCACTACAGGCAAAGTGCATGGACTACAGCAATCAGCCTGGAGACTGCTTCCTCCCTTTGTGAGACTAAGACTAAGCATTTTTGATAATTGCATATATGCTGGAAGCTTTTAGAATTTAGACACCTATATATCTCCACTGTGCTCTCAGGAACTCTCAGGCTCTGTGCAGTTGTCTCAGGGTTGCCTGAGATGGCTGAGAGAAGGCAAAGTCGGCAAGGCTCAGGGACGCCAACCACACACGGCCAACCCTTGGGTTGATTTTGACTCTTGTAGGGTTAGCCTAAGATCCTGCTTCAATAGAAGTTTACTGCTATTTAAAAGTGTATAAAAACTTTTCTTCAATAGTTTGGATAAGCAAATTTTGACTCATAATGGAATAATTATTTCTACTTTTTAAAAAGTTGTTTAAAATGTGAAGCATTAGTAAAATCCATTTGATACACTGAAACATGCCATGCCCCCCCCCCGCCACCAAATTTGCAGCTATGGAGAGAGCAGAAAGGTGATGATGGAGAAGTGAATTGATCAAAATGTGTCATGTGTATGTTCGAGTTTGTCAAAATAAAAAAAACATTCATCTGTATAACCAACTGAAAGAAGTGAAAAAATAATACAGAAGGAGTAAATGCAACAAAGGCCAGATGTAATGTGCAGAACCTTAATGCTTGCAATCTAATTTTTTAAAGAAATGCTTGCCCAGCATATATACTTCAAAAATAAAGATATTTCCTCTTAAATTGCTGACCATGGCACATCATTGATACTATATTCAGTGCCATCTTTCCTTCATGTTACCTGGGCTAGTTAGTGTCTTTCATTACTAGCTTTCTTCTTCTACAAAGGCCAAAGAGGACACTTGTGCTGTGTGCTTGTAACCGTGACTAGATCCTTCTTTCTAACAATGCTATAAAACACTTCCCAATTCCACCCATAGCCCTTGGAAATATTTGTGCAATAAACAACTAATTTTTCAAGATAGATATGGTTATACATAGTGGTCAAGGGATATCCTAAAATTCTAAATAAAGTACCTTATTTTAGTTATGTGGTATGACTTTCCAATCCCAGCAGTCACCTTTTTGTAGAGGTGCATCAAGATAAATAGAGCAATATCCATATTTTACAGTCTATAAAATTCAAATCTTTGCTTAAAAAAGAGAGCTTACATGTAAGGTAGACACCAGCTACCAAGTTTATTTATAAACATATATTTATGCAATATGTGCGCTGTAAATTTAGGACATCAGTTTTAGGGTCTGGGAAAATATTTATAGCCAAGATCCAAACAGGTGTGAGTGCCTATCAAAACATTCTGTGAGAGGCAATTGTAGTTCATGCCGAAAATGCTACAGAAGGAAAGCACCACTCGGCCAAAAGAGGCTTCATTTCTTGCTTCAGAGATGCTTTAAAAACCTTGGCCTGGAGATCAGAATTGTTATTCTTTTAGACTAATTCTAATTTCTGATCACTAACACTTTTTAAAAAATTAGTGAAATTTTGTTTGTATGAAAGTGTATATACTTGTTAATGTGTAAAATTTTCCTTTTCCAGGAGGTAATAATAACAACAAACTTATTAAGGAGTGTAAAACAAAAATCAGTTAGGTCCACAATATATATTGTGAAACAGAAAGAAAATATTCAAAGGGAAAAAAGAAAGGGCAGAGTAGGAAAAAGCAAAAAAGGAAACAAAAAAATTAGATGGTAGAAACAAAAAAAGGGAAACAAATGTATATAGGGTGGTGGGGGATTATAGGGAGGGCAGGAGAATTAGAGAAGTTGAGAATCAGGATATATTATACACAAGTATAAATCTCAATGTTGAATGTGATCATAATGTATATCTAAAATGTACCAATAAACTCAATAAAGGAAGAAGCATTAAAAAAAAGAGGGATGCATTTCTAATTGTGATCATTAAAGAACTTCACTCTTACAGGACAAAGTCTGATAGAACTTGTGGGTGATCTGGGAAAAACTTCTTTCCAGGCCTTGCAGGGAGGTATGATGCTGGTGCTGGGAACTCCTGGGCTGAGCCAGAGGTGGAAACCTTTCAAGTGCTGCTGGGGAAGAACTCAGGGAATAGCCTGAGTCAGCAGCTAAGTGTTTGGAATCACTGGTGTTTGAGTGTGAAGCACAGCTGAACTCAGAGGGGATGCCATCATTTGTAATGAATGTTTATAAGTCAATGTTTATTGTAATGTATTTCCCTACACCTCTTGGTCTTTATTTCATTTCACAATCATCAATGAAATAGAAAGTACTAATGGTACTTTTAAAAGGATAAATCAAGGCTCTTGGTTATTAAATATTTTGACCTTGATCATACAGTGAAAAGTAAAGCACAAGTCTTTAATGGAGGCACGTAGGTAACTCAAGATTAGTCACCCAAAATATAGATGCTATACTTGTGTCCAGCCTCATGGTAATAAAATGATGATAGTTACAATCACACAGTTCTTATTTATAAGTATACTTTGGCTTTTCTTCCAAATGAAAAGAAGGATCTGATTATCTCCTTTACCATAGAGTATTATACATTAAAGATATCTTAATGAACTATTTTCTGTTTAGAAAGAGATATGTGGAAAAAGAAATGCATAACCTCAAGGAATCAATGATTAATTGTGGAATGCTAGACTTTGTAATAGACAGTAAAAGAAAGGTTTTGGGCTAAAATATGCTCTTAAAAATCATTCTGTCTTCTTTTTTTGCAGCAAATCGCACTCTTGTTGATTACCCAATCCCAATTTTAGTTTAAGTGATCCTGGAGGAAAAGTAGATCTGATGAAGAGATTTAATACAGGTTAGTTCTTAGAAGAGTACAGTGTACAAACAACAAAGCCATAAAATCCAGTTCTCATATTACCTAACATTCTATTATTATAAATCAATTTTTTAAAAATTTCCTGTTAATTATTTATCAAAATCCAAATATTCTTAAAGGTTATATTTTTTCAGATATTATCACTTTCACTTGGAATGTATGAATTTATTGTCTATTAATTGTGAAAATTAGTTTAAAAGTTTTACTCACTGAGAAAAACAATAGAAAACAATAAGCAGTCAGTTCAGATCTTGGAACAAACCTTTTTTTTTTTTTTTTCAAAGGTTTTTTGAGACAGGGTCTCGCTTTGTGGTTCAGGCTGGCCCTGAGCTCAGCCTCAAACTCACATCACAGCAATTGTCCTGCCTCTGCCTCCCGAGTGCTGGGATTACAGGCGTGAGCCACCACGCCCAGCACTGTGGTATGTGGTATGTGGTATGTGGTATGTGGTATGTGGTATGTGGTACTGGTTGCTGCTGGGGTGAATCTCCACACTCAGTATTGCTATGCGGTTACCAGGGATCGAACCCGGGTCCTTGCTCTTGCAAGACAGGCGCCAGAATCACTGAGCTATATCCCCGGCCCTGGAACAGGGCTCTTCTTGGCTTATAGATCTGCCATGGCCTCAGTGACAAATTCTGGAGGTGGTAGAATGTTGAGAAATGACACTAAGGGTGTTATGGAAATCAAGCCTGCAATCAGAGCTAATGTGCTGGTACAAGGAGGTTTCTATCTGATCCATTTCCCAAATCACTCCTTCCTTACCCCTGATTTTAAAAGAAGTAATAAAGGGAAAAGGTAGTCATTTTGTGAATCAACATCATTTGGGGAGTATAAATTATTATACAGACGTTGGCAGGAATTCTTGAGTGGTGAGGGCCAGAGACAACGCTCAGATGGTAATAAGATTAAGAGAGGTTGACAATTCCTAATCTTGGTGAGATGAACAGAAGTTCCTTAAACTGATAACGCTGATGTTAAAGAGCCTGTACATTAAATGTTCTGTACTAAGTTAGACAAATTCACACCAATGACATTTTTCTGGCATACAGAAAATCAGCACAGGCCAATGGGAAACATATCCTCCAACATCTGGATGCACTATGGCATCTGAAGACTATGTACCAAATGTTCACAATTGAGAATCTTGATCTCTAAGGTGACTGCACTAACATCCAGCTTAAAATGAGAATTGTTTGGAGCAAACAATTAGAGATCAATGATCAGAGGATCTCAGGTCTCTTATGACTCCTTCTTTCATCAAAAACAGAGGTAATTTATTTGGGTAGAATGAAGAGAAAGGAAATGCAATGCATATATTCCACATACTAATCATAAGTTAAGACCCGTGATAAGGCTGATTTGTTCATAGAAGAATGGAACCCCACAGAAGAATTAGTTCTTTATGATTTTGAGTTCAAAACACCTTGTCAACAAGATGAACACGCACCCAACTAATGATGAGCTATGTTAATTCATGCTTGTGCACTCTTCTTCAAAATTATAGTCAGCCCCACATCACATCTTTTCATTGCAGATTCTTCTCCATTTCCTAGTGACAGGGCCTGCTGTGCTGGGTTGTCAGGTAAATTGTGTGGTCAGAGAGTGAGCTGACCTCTTGACTGTTTTCTCTGTCCCTCAGGCATCACCACCCAGGAGAACATGCCATTCATTCTGGGAAGATCCGTAGCTTCTATTGCCTTACAATAAGCCGAGGACCCTCGCATCTGAGACTTGTATCCTCCATCCAAATTATAATGGTATTTACTGCCAGTGCAGCCTCTAAGGTGGGGGATTTAGGTTTGGATGTCGCTAAATACACTGAATGACACATTCCAGTACATTAAAAAGGGTCTGAATTTCTCAAATTTTTAGTTTAATTTGCTATCCTCCCCAACATCCCCCCATTCATGCAGTCATATTCATAGGCCAGAAAGCAAGCACACATGAAGTATTTCAAATAGTAGCAACTAAAATCAGATACACAATCAGAGCTTCTGGTGCTGAGAAGAGACAAATTAATGAGACCACTAACTATAAAGTTAGCTGGGTTGCTAGACAGGCTAGAAAAACATACCCATACCTCATCTGCATCAAAGACCCCAAACACAGCAGGAGGTATCTGACCCATGCTTTTGAACAGGGAAGTATTTACCTATTTTGTTTTTCTGTTTTTCCAACAAAACATTAGCCTACAGGATGGAAGCACTGACTTAAAACACCACTTCTAGACTAACTGGGCAGGTCAAAATCCTC
>PVIR01007509.1:0-60665 GCA_004026965.1 Petromus typicus | reverse complement strand
TTCATTTCAGATGCCCATTTTTGAACTGGGTCATTAAATTTGGGTGGGCTGATTTTTTTCAGCTCTTTATATATTCTAGATAGTAGCCCTTTGTCTGAGGAATAGCTGGTAAAGATTTTTTCCCACATTGTTGGTTGCCTGTTTGCACCGTTGGTGGTTTCCTTTGCTGTGCAGAAGCTTTTTAAAAGAATGAGGTCCCTTTTGTTGATTTCCTCAGCCATTTCCTGTGCTATAGATGTTTTGTTCATGAAGTCTTTCCCTAAGCCAATGTCTTCGAGAGTTTTACCTAACCTGTTTTGCAGTAGGTTTAGAGTGTCTGTTTTAATATTTAGGTCTCTTATCCACTTTGATTTTAGCTTGGTACACGGTGAAAGAGTTAGATCTAGTTTTAGTCTTTGGAAGTTAAAGCCCAGTTTTTCCAGCACCATTTGTTAAAGAGGCTATCTTTCCTCCATTGAGGATTTTTGGCTCCTTTGTCAAAGATGAGGTGGCTCAGTGTATCTGGAGTAGTTTCTGGATCTTCTAGTCTACTCCATTGATCCTTGGGTCTGTTATTTGCCAGTACCACGCAGTTTTTATCACGGTGGCTTTATAGTATAGTTTCAGGTTCGGAGTTGTAATACCCCCTACCATGTCCCTGTTGCTTAGAATTGCTTTGGCTATTCTAGGTCTTTTGTGGTTCCAGATGAAAGTTTGGATTTTCTCTCTAGATCTGTGAAATATGTTGTTGGGATTTGAATCGGGATTGCGTTGAATGTGTAGAGTAGTTTTGGGAGTATAGCCATTTTGATGATATTGGTTCTTCCTACCCAGGAGCAAGGTATGTCTTTCCATTTTTGGATATCATCTTCTGTCTCCCTTTTCAGAGTGCTATGGTTTTCAGAGTAGAGGTCTTTCACCTCCTTTGTTAGATTGATTCCTAGATATTTTATTTTTTGGGGTGCTATTGTGAATGGGACTGACTCTCCAATTTCTATCTCAGCGGTTATACTGTTTGTGTATTTGAAGGCTATTGATTTTTCAACATTGACCTTGTAACCAGCTCTGTGGCTAAAACTGGCAATTAGGTCCAGCAGTTTTTTAATTAAGTTTTTAGGATCCTCTAGATAGAGTATCATGTCATCAGCAAATAATGACAATTTAACTTCTTCTTTTTCAACCTTTATTCCTTTTATTTCTTTATCTTGCCTAATTGCTATGGCTAATATTTCCAGAACTATATTGAACAGAAGTGGTGAGAGAGGACATCCTTGTCTTGTTCCTGATCTTATTGTGAAAGGTTTCGATTTTTGACCATTTAGTATGATACTGGCTGAAGGTTTCTCATAGATAGCTTTTATTAGTTTGAGATACAGGCCATCTATTCTGATCTTCTGTAGGGTTTTGAACATAAATGGGTGCTGTATTTTGTCAAACGCTTTTTCTGCATCAATTGAGATGACCATATGATTTTTGTCCTTAAGCCTGTTAATATAGTGTATAACATTTATTGATTTAGGTATGTTGAACCATCCTTGCATCCCTGGGTGAATCCAACTTGGTCAGGGTGTATAATCTTTTTGATAATTGTCTGTATTCTGTTTGCCAGTATCTTATTGAGGATTTTTGCATCGATGTTCATTAGAGATATTGCCCTATAGTTCTCTTTTTTGATTGGGTCTTTCTCTGCTTTTGGAATCAGGGTAATGGTTGCTTCCAGGAATGAGTTTGGGAGTACCTCTTCCCTTTCAGTTTCATTGATGAGTTTCAGAAGTAGAGGCACTTAACTCTTCTTTAAAAGTTTTATAGAATTCAGCAATAAAAGCATCAGGTCCAGGGCTTTTCTTTGTTGGCAAGTTTTGAATCATATTTTCAACTTCACAGATTGTTATTGTGGTATTTAACATTTATATATCTTCTTTATTCAGCTTTGGGAGTTCATATGTGTCTAGAAATCTATCCATTTCTTCTACAGTTTCCATTTTATTGAAGTATAAATTTTCAAAGTAGGTGTTGATTATCCTCTGGACTTCCTCTGGGTCGGTAGTAATTTCTCTGTTCTCATTCCTAATAGCATAGATATGGGCCTTTTCCTTCCTTTGTTTAATGAGGTTGGCTAAGGGTCTGTCAATTTTGTTTATCCTCTCAAATAGCCAACTTTTTGATTCATTGATTTTTTGAACTGTTCTCTTGGTTTCTATTGCATTTATTTCTGCCCTGATCCTTATAATTTCTTGCCTTTTGCGAGCTTTGGGTTTGTTTTTCTCTTCTCTTTCTAGTTACTTGAGGTTCAGCATTAAATTGTTTATTTGAGCTTGCTCCATTTTCTGGATGTAGGCTTTCAGCGCTATGAATTTTCCTCATAGAACTGCTTTCATTGTGTCCCATAAATTTCTACATGTTGTACTGGGGTTATCATTCAATTGTAAGAACTGCTCAGTTTCTTCTCTAATTTCTTCTGTGACCCATTGGTTGGTTAGCAAAGTGTTGTTCAGTTTCCATGTGTTTGTGAAGATCCTGGGCTTTCCTTTGCTATTCAGCTCCAATTTCGGGGCACTATGGTCCGACAGTATACAAGGGATTACTTCAGTACCTTTATATTTGCTTAAACCTCTTCTGTGAATGAGCACGTGGTCTATTTTGGAGAATGATCCATGAGCAGCGAGAAGAATGTAAATTCCAACTTTGTGGGGTGAAATACTCTGTAGGCATCTCTTAAGTCTATTTGTTGAAGAGTCTGGTTGAGTTCAAGGATTTCCTTATTGACTTTTTGTCCAGTTGATCTGTCTCTTTGTGACGGTGGGGTATTGAGGTCCCCTACTATTATTGTATTGGAGTTTATCTGGTTTTTCAAGTCCGTTAATGTTTGTTTTATATAGTTGGGTGCATTAGAATTTGGAGTATAGATATTTAAGATTGTGATTTCTGTCTCTTGGATTTTTCCCTGGACTAAACGATAGTGTCCATCTTTATCTCTCTTTATCAGTTTTGGCTTGAAGTCTATTCTGTCTGCAAATAAAATCGCCACTCCTGCTTTCTGCTGTTTCCTGTCGCATGGAGTATTGTTTTCCATCCCTTTACTTTTAGTCCATGGGTTTCTTTCTGAACTAGGTGTGTTTTTTTTTATGCAGCAGATTATAGGATCTTGCTTTTTGATCCACTCTGCCAGTCTGTATCTCTTAATTGGCACGTCGAGTCCATTGAGATTAATGGTTATGACTGATATAGGTAAATTTAGTGCTGCCATGTTTTCCTGTTCTTGGCTGTGTTATTCTACTTTTGCCCTTTTCCTATCAGTTTCTTATTTGGTCCCACAGGTTGACTCGGTTAGGTCTCATGGATTTGTAACTTTCCTTATATTTCTCCAAGATATTCTTTAAAATGTTTTGGAGCACAGGTTCCGTATTTGTGAAGTTTTTCAGGTGTTCTTTGTTTTGAAAGTATCTTATTTCCCCAACTATTTTGAAGGATAGTTTTGCAGGATAAATCAGTGTGGGTTGGAAGTTGTTTTCCTTTAGGGCTTGGAAGACTTCACTCCAGGCTCTTCTTGCATTGAATGTTTGAGTTGAGAAGTCCGCTGTGATCTTGATAGGCTTCCCTTGGAATGTAACTGTTTTCTTTTCTCTGGCTGCTTTCAGTATTTCATTATTTTTTTGGATATCTGGGACTTTTATGATTATATGCCTAGGTGTAGATTTTTTCATGTCATGGGCCTGTGGCGTTCTGTATGCTTCATATATTTGTATGTCCAATTCTTTACCTTTTTCTGTGAAGTTTTCTGCCATTATCTCTGTGAATAGCTTTTTGATGTCCTTAGCATTGTCTCCTGCTTCCTCAGTGACTCCAATCAATCTTATGTTATTCTTCTTTGAATCATCTAGGAGCTGTTGGATTGACTTTTCATTATCGCTTGCTTTTTCCATAGATTATGCCTTTCCAGTTCATTGTTTGAGATCCTGTCTTCTAGGTCTGAAATTCGGTCTTCTGCCAAATTCATTCTATTGCGCAAACTTTCATTTTCTTTCTTGATTTCCTGGACTTCTGCTTGTAGGTGTTTAAAAGGTTCCATTGCTTTTGCTATCTTGGATTCTATCAACTCCATGATTTCCTCTTTAGCTTTATTAATCATCATGTTGACAGTGTCCAATATCTCTGCTTTCATCTCAAAGATCAGTTCTGATTTCCATTTTACTAGATCTGCTTTGGTTACCATTTCTAAGGACCCTGGAGACTGGGCTTCCAACTTCTCTATTTCCCTTCCCCCTGTGTTACCTTGAGGTGAGGATCTTTGTATCTGAGACTTTGAGTGTTTCCTCATCTCTGACCTGCCCTGTTTTCTGACGATGTTTGTTGCAAGTCTCTTTCCTCCTAATAGTTAGGAACCTTAAAATATCATTGTTTCCTGGGTTGTTCTTTACAGTGTGTATTGGGCCCTAAAGAAAAACCCCTAGTTCTGGCACACCATATGAGGCACTCAATCAATACATTCAGAACACCTTCTCCCATCTGCTTTAGAGGCAGGAAGGCTCTGGATCCTGCACTGCTATACTGGCGCTGCCTAAGGTTCCAATGGGCCTGCCTGCTCACCAATACAGAGTCTCTGGGCTAGCTTGTGCAGTCGGCCTGGAGGCCAGTAGGCTGTAGGCCCTGTGCAGCTGCAATGGTACTGGCTGATTTTCCAACAGGCCCACCTACTTACCAATACAAGGTCACAGGATGTGCTTCTGCAGTTGAGGTGGAGAAAGTCAGACTCTGACCTGCTAAGCTCAATCCCTGGGCACTCTTCCGGTGTGAGCCTGGAGGCCAGCAAGCTCCAACCCCGGCGCGGATTCCATGGTGCAGACACCGTTTCCAAAGTCATACTCTGCTGAACTCAGTCCCTGGGTGCTCTTCTGGCGTGGGCCTGGAGGCCAGTAAGCTCCAACCCTGGTGAAGATTCAGTGGCACAGTTGCTGGTTCCAAAGCCGCCCGCTGCTAACCTCAATTCCTGGGTGCTCTTCCAGCGTGAGCAGTTTCCAATTTTAATCTTAGGTACTCTCTTGGTGGAAAGTTTTAAATTTATGCAAAGATTGGGCTGGGCATTTAGCTTAGTGGTTCTAGCACCTGCCTTGCAAGCGCAAGGGCCCAAGTTGAATCCCTAGTAACCACATACAATACCAGGATTGGAGACTTCACACCCACCAGTAATCAGAACCACATACCACAGTGCTGGTTATGGTGGTTCATCCCTGTAATCCCTGCACTTGGGAGACAGAGGCAGGAGGATTGCTGTGAGTTCAAGGCTGAGCTCAGGGCCAGCATGAACTACCAAAAAAAATTTCATGCAAAGATAACTAGTTATTTCAGGATATCTGCAAATCTCTTGGTTAGTCTGCTCTTTCTTGAGCTGCTTAGAGTTCTCAGAGACCAAGGAAAATTTTATTTCCTTTAGTATCCTAGGAAAGAGCAAACCCTTGCCTTGCCATCTTTTCAGCCCAAATTATAATTAAACCATCATGCCCAAAGCCTTTATCCTGCAGCAGTTTATCTGGAAGACAGATCAAGGACAGATGGTGCAGATGGGGTGTGGTGCACCTGCGCTGTGTCAGGGTGCGTCTTCCGTTCCCCCCACCAAGAGAACTCCCATCCAGTACTTGGTACCAGACAGAGCATTTCTCAGCATTTTTAACATTCTCCTTTCTAAAAATGAAATACTTTCATTGAAAATAAAACACTCAATAAAACTTTTTCAATGTATCTCCTGTTTGCTTCCTCCTGCCAAGAAAGTGTGGTAGAATCTCAGTTTCTGTGGTTTTTGTATTAGAAAAATAAGTGTACAAAAAATATCTCTTAAAGCATTCTTGCCCCTCCACACATTCTGATGGAACCTCCTAAGGATTTTCCATGTGTGTGTGTGTGTGTGTGTGTGTGTGTGTGTGTGTGTGTGTGTGTGTGATTTAAAGCTGTTGGTAGGTTTGTGGTCCCACGTGCAAGATTGCTATCTTTTGCCAATCTTGTACTGTTTTCATTGTAATTAATCTGAACGGGGGTGGGTATGGGTTGAAACCCTAAATTTTTACTTTTACCTAAGTTATGCAGCCTGACTTTAAATTAGTTTAAATATTCTAACCTCAGATTTAAAATTCCATGGTTCAGAATTAGTTTCTAATTCTTGAAAGTTTTAGAAATATGACCAAATTCTTGAAGCTTCTATTAGTCATTCCAACAAGACAACAAATACAATTGGTTTATTAGCAAATGCCTTTCCATATTTTGATTTCTTGTCTTTGTTTGCATATTCACTTGCCTGTGCAGTTAAGTAATTTTCTCCAAAAACTATTAAGAAGTGCTTGCTATACATTTTTCTTGTCCTGCTCTCAAGAAAGAGATTTGGGAAAATATAGTTTTTCTTTGTAACATTAGGAAGACATAGACTTTGTTTCTTGAATTTTATTCATTGTTGATGAGATAGGGTATGTTTGGTTCTAACATTATGTTGACCTTTGATTTATGGAAAAATTTCTTCCTATAGTTTTTCTTCAACCAGATATTCAGATTGTAGCCCATGTGAGCTCCAAACCCGCCTGTACTCCTGTTAGTTCTTTAGTGACATGACTTGGGTTGAGTGATAATGCTCGGACCTTCCCCTGAGTTTGCACAGGCTTTGTTCACTGTCAAGTGGCACCATGCTCAGTACCACCTCGACTTCGCTTGGCAGGTGATGTGTATCATTTAATATGAAATTTTTCTTGTTGTTATAACTGATGTGTCTGTGGGGACAAGGTTATTTTTTTAAGACAGGGTCTTGCTATGTAGTTCCAGCTGGTCTAGAGATTCCTGTGTAGCCTAAGCTGGCCTCCAATTCATGGTAGTCCTCCTGTCTCAGTTTCCTGAGTGCTGGGATTACAGGTAGGTGCCACCATGCCTGGCTTCTGATGTATCCATGGATGAGAGGTATAAAATCAAGAAATAAATGCCGCACTGCACATATCATAGAAATACAGAAAACTTTAATTATAGCCAAACTACATGATCTGAAAAAGACAGATCTCGTCCCAGAAGCTCTGACAGGTTAAATTTGCTTCTTGGCTAACTGTGCACCCTGAGAAACATAAAACCCTTGAATTGTGAAATTACACATTACATAGTCAAGTCTTCCTGTATTCTTTTGACCTTTTGTCAGTTTCTACATGGAAGCACAAACTAACTGGTCGCTATGGCTGGGATGCATTTAGTTTTCCAAAGACTGTCATGGTGGAAACTTGGTTCCCAGTGTGGTGATGTTGGGGAGGGGTGTGGCTCTTGAAGATGTGAGCCTTAGGAGAAGGTCCTTCAGTCATTGAGGGTGCTGCTCTTGGAAATAATAGAGGCTAGAATCAGTTCTCATGAGAATGAGTTGTTTTAAGCACAAGCCCAGCCTTTGAATTACTCTGTGACTTCCTGTCTTGAGACGTGAGCTCTTCTCCCACATGTGTTCCCCCATGTGCCATCTGCTGTGCAGACCTCACCAGAGCCAAGTTGATGCCAGACTCATGAGTTTGAACCCCCGGGACTGGGGACCAAATGAACCTCTTTTCTTAGGAAGTTATCCACAGATATGAAAATTGGGCTAGGACCTTGATTCTGAGTGCTTCTATGTATAAAATTCATGTACTGGCCAGTTGTTTTATGATGGTCATGCATCCGGTTATTTATGTTTCTAAAATGTCAGCAGTACACATTATTGTTATATATGTGTGTTAGGAACATTATTAGTATTTTGGGGTGTTCTGCTTCTTGATCCTTCCCAGCAGCCCTTCAGTGGAGAAGCAAATAAAGGTGTTGGACTTCATGCCAAATAAAGCTTGAGGGTCCCAGAGGCTCTTTTTACCTGATCCTCACCATGCCCCATTTTTGCCCAGAGGCACAGACAAAGTTCAAAAATATGTAACTGGACTCTCCGCTGTGGACTCTGAATCCTGAACACTGCATTATCAGATGCTTCGAGGCTGAAAACAGGAGATAAGCCAATGTTGTTCATGTCCAAGCAATAATTAGTGGTTGTCCCATAACCAGAGATCTGGGGAAAATGGCCGAGAGTAGGGGGAAGAGGTTGGCAGCTCAGTAGGGTCATAGAAGTTCATTCGGTTTGTCACTTACCTTTCTACTGTCCTCAAAGAGTTAGCCTTTAGTTCTCAAGTTTGTTGTCTTATGGTTCCTCACCGTAGATGTTAGAAACACATGAACAAATAAAAAAGCATCTAAAAATAGAAACTGAAGGGTAGACAAAAACATCAGGGAACAAACTCTAAACGTTCCCCGGAGTGTCTTCGGGGGACTTCTTGTGTCTCATTTTCCTAGCTTGGATTCAGGGAAACAGGAAAAAGTGGTGCCTGGGATTTTCTTATTCTGTGTGGAACTTTCATTAACAAGGGAGATTGAGGGCGGGGAGTGAACACTGAGTACAAAAAAAAAAAAAAAAAAGCCTTCTACAATCAGAACGGAAAAAGAACAATGCACATTGTTGAAGTTTATTCATTCATTCTCTTGGTCACATCAGCACGATCCCTGTACTTCTGTTGCCATGGAAACAAGGCAGGAACTGAACTGCCTACTTCCTCTCTATTCTAAGCTTTGGATCCTATAAATTCTGAGATTTTAAAGGGCTTTTTGCTTGCATTAGTAGTTTGCTCCATGCACCCTAGCTTCCCCCAGGAACAACACATGAGAAATCAGATCAAATGGCTTCTGGCAGTTGCTTTGCCGTTTGTGTCTCTGTGACTTAGAATTAACCATATTATCTTTCTGAACTTCAGTTTTATCATCTGTGGAGTCAAATTGTTTATTTGGTTGAGTCCTGTTGTCACTATCGGTTCTGTGATTTTTCTGAGCCTCTATAATAGTTCATTACAAGCCTCCTCTCTTTTGGATATCCATAAAATCATGGAGTGTTTTTGCTTTTTTTCTGGTGCACTGAAAATCACTTTACTAGTCTCATGATAAATAGACTAGATGTTATGTTTAAAATCTAATTTTAAACTTGAGAGGCTAAGTTTTTAAG
The DNA here is from genome assembly GCA_004026965.1 of Petromus typicus. Classification (NCBI taxonomy): domain Eukaryota; kingdom Metazoa; phylum Chordata; class Mammalia; order Rodentia; family Petromuridae; genus Petromus; species Petromus typicus. Next base: position 51,667 of record PVIR01007509.1, on the reverse strand, counting down.
TCTGAGAGTCTTCTGGAAGCCAAATTGTATACCAAAAATTATGACCTTCTTTTCCTAAAGATAGATGTAGTGACTGTGTAGAGTGGCATGATGTTGGAAATTGATATCTCATGAAGTTTCTTCCTCTTAAACTTGTATTATGCTTTTGTACAAAATCAGCTAATATCAGTTAAGTCCCTGTTATGTATTAGGCACAGCAGTGGGTCCTGAGGGACATTTGGATATAATATCTATCTCCTTGAATTAATTTCAGCAACAGACCTGAAGAAACAAGGTAAGGCAGAGAGAACTATATATTTTTTTTCATGGAAATCCCAGAAGTAGGTAGCCCAGGATGTTCTGTGGAATCTTAGGCCATTCTGCGATTGTCCTTTGTTATGTGTGAGTCTTTATTCTAGAGGAAGGAAAGGAGAAGAGGAAGGAAAAGAGAAAAAGTGTGTCCTGGTTGGTTTCTCAGAGAAGTCTTCTGAAAACTATTTCATGAATCCTGCGCATGGATTCCAAGATACACTCATATATCTAACTGCAGGGAAAGCTGGGAAATAGGGTCTTTATAGGTAGGTGTCTACAAAATATTATGGGCCCCATTATTCTGAAAGAAGGTGATGGATATTTATGAACAACTAGTATGCTTTGCTCTACCTGATGACTCACTTTTCTCAAGGTGCATCTGTTTATTACTTACACTTCAAATGCAATACAGAAATAATAATGTGCAATTTACAATGAAGAGTAAACAGTAGGGTAGATTAAAATTGGAAAAGCCTTCTAGGATGTGGTAAGGCATAAACTGAGACTCATCACTGGGCTACAGGTGGTATCAGTGTGCTAAGGGCACAAACATTCTAAGTTAAGGATGCTAGGAAATGGCTGCGAAGTAGAAAGCAGAGCTTTTGGTGTCATGCAGTCTTTTCATATCACAGTCTGAATCTTGTAAATGAACTGCAATATTTTATTTTAATATCAATTATTGACTCACAAAATCAATTGTAATTTTGTATACTGACAATGGCTAAGGCAATTCATGAACATAGAATACAAACTAAAAGTCACTTGGAAACATATGTACAGAAGAAAAGAAGAGCAAAAAACACATGCTGGAAATTGCAGAATGTCGACATGGGAAATCAAAGAACGAACACTATACATTCATGGATTGAGAAACTCAGTATAATTAAAAGGGTTAATTATGCAGTTGATTGGTAGATCCAGTGTCACCTCTAAGTCCCACCCTAGACACTGACAAGCTGATCCTAATATATGTATATGAAATTATAAAATATCCAGAATATACATGCAATATTTTGAAAAGAAGACACAAAACTCAGACTACCCAATTCAAAACATTTTATACACTTAACATTGCACAGGCAGTGTCGTATTGGCCTAACAGTAGGCATGTCGAAGGAAATAGAATTAACTCCAAAAATGAGACCTTATATCTCTGATTAATTGATTTTTTTTCAGAGGAGTCATGCCAGTTCAAAAGAGGTAAGTGAAGTTTGTCTTTTCAGCAAATAGTATGAGAGCAATTTAAAATTCACATGTAAAGCAGTGGATTTAGATTCCTTACATTGTACGTGAAAAGCTACCATAGAAAACTTTTAAAAGAAAATGTAGAAAAATTTTGGGATCTTGTGTTAGACAATGAATTCTTAGATAAAATACCAAAAGCACACTCCATAAAAGAAAAAATGGATTTTGTCAAAACTAAGCATTTTCTTTTAAAGATACCATTAAGAAAGTGAAAGTACTGGGTGAAGCCTAATATAAAGTATTTCCAAATATTTTATCTGGTAAATACATGTGTTCACAATATGTAGAGAAGTTTTATTATCTTAATAAAATGATTTATTTTAAAGACAGGAAAAGACTCAGATCATCACTGCATCAGATATAATAAATAGCCACTAAGCCAGAATTATTTGTCACTGGGGAATTACAAATGAAAATGACAGTGAGATACCACTTCATTCCTCTAGAATGGCTAACACGGGGTAGGCATCGTGAAGCCCTCACTAATTACCCATTGAGTTGAAAATGAGTGCGCACGCAGAAATTTGTTCCAACATGTTCATAGCAGAATTATTAATAGTCGCCAAAGGGCCAAACAACCCCAGTGTCAATCAAACGGTAATGATTGTACAAAATGAAGTACAGGCATATGTTGGAGTATTACTTGGGAACAAAAAGAATAAACTACCGAGTTAACGGGACAACATGAAATAACCTCAAGTCATCGTGCACAGGGAAATACGCCAGGCAAATCTGTAGGACAGAAGGCAGATACTGGTTTCTGAGGCATGGGGGAAACAGGCTTGACTGCAGACGGGCACAGGATTTCTGTACAGATGATCAAGTTATTTTCTAATTGAGCTGCGATGTGTGGTTTGAGTTAGAGATATCCATCTGAAATCCTAAGGAGACTTCGGAACATATGAGTATTCTGACCTACATCTGGCAGTTCTGGCTGTCCACATTTGGATCCTGAATGCACATATTTATCAGTTGGATGTGGTTGCATAGATAATTATATAGTTGAAGGACACTGGGAGCTTGTAATTAGGCTTGGGCTAGGGCTGCGCTTATCTTTCAGAGATGAAACAATGGCAGAGTAGCAGAGAGTGAGCTTGAAGATCATTTACAAAATTAGAGACTTGTTTAAAGCTTGTTCCTTATAGTCAGGGGAAAATAAGGGGTTAAATGATCATTTTATTAGGCTTTATTCATAAAGTTTTGAGGACTAAATGAGTTTATATATGTAGGGTGCATAGTTATTGGTACATCATCTTATATAACTGTTGCAATTATTAGTATCATTCTTATGAGTAGCAGTTTGGAAAATGCTTAGTGATTGCAGCAGTGTAGGCTTGGCTGACATGATCAGATGTAGGTAGTAAGAGTGACTGTAAGAGAGAAAAGATGATCCACAGGAAAAGGAATTATGTTGTTCTGGGAGAGGAGGAGAGGATTAAGGCTAGGATTGGGTAGCCCTCACCCCATGATTTTAGGACACTCAGGATGGAAAGCAGGGTCTGATCCCCTCAGTGTGCTAGAGAAAGGAGAAAGCACATTTGTGGAGAGGGACATAGTAGTGGACATGGAGAAATAACTCAGTCATAGATACATATGTTTTTATTTCTCTTCCTAGGTTCATTCTCTGATCATTAATACTTTTATTTATGTTGTCTTGACTCCCTCATTGACTAGTCTAGAAATTACTCCTCTTTCTCAGGTTGCCTTTGATCAAACTAGGTCTGACATGGTTTCCTGTTTATTAACTTGTTCATAAAATTACCTCTATGACTTAGTAAGAGGATGACATAAATGACCTTTGAGGCCAAACAAGGAAGACTGTGCCAGTATTTTTACATTTCATAAAGTGAAAGAGCATCTATTCATTATCCCTTCTGAGGACATAAAAATATAACAGGCTATTTGATATAATTAATAGTACCCCCTTTAGTTCTAATAAAAAATTCATTTATTATGGTAATATCTTTGTAAATGTGAAGAGTCTTCCTCCTAATGATATTCTAGAACCCCAGTGGTACGATCACATTTTGCTTCACACTGATGCTGGGCAATAGTTGTAGACAAGAACAGACTGATCAGGTGTCTGTTTATAGACAGACCCTGAGAATAATGTGTATCTACTGAGAGTTAGTTGGAATCGTTTGGAGACAGTAACAAGTGTCCCACTGTCATAAGTAAAAGAGAAAGAAAGGTGTAGAGGAGAAGAATAATTCTTCCCAGAATATACAAAAGTATTGGTGAATAACAATAAATGATGTCTGCACAACTAATCACCTTACTTTCTTAGTATTTTTAGGGAGTAGCAAGTCCTAATGATGTATGATTCTGACTGAGAGATTCCTGTACAAATCCAAGGAGAACTGATTTTCAAGGAATCAAAATCAAACAAGCCGTGTTTTTGACCCTAGGACCTTATTAAACATGATTTTCTTACTGAGGCAGAAGATGCCCACACAATGAATAAGCATTGGTACCACAATCACCTCTCACTAGAGAGAACTGCAAGGCTCAAAGACAGGCCCTGGACTGTGCCCAGAAGTTGTTTCTAGAAAAGTTAACCTGTGCCCCAAAATTCACTGTGATGAATGACTTGGATTATGAATGACTTGTGATGATGGACTAGGATTATGTACAGATTTCTGAGAATGACCAGGCAAGGACTTTAGGTAAAAAGGCAGTCTGATACTGCAGGAGTAGCCTTCAAACCGTGAATATGGATGGGTGCAGGTGACTGGCCTCATGACTTGAATAAGGCTGCTTGTCCAGGTACTAGAATCTACCCCTAGGGAGTGGTCCTTCACTGAATTGCAGAGGCTATCTGTGTCCTATGGCTTTGAGGCAGGAGGACAAGTCCATTGTTGTTTTTGTATGTTCAGCATCTTTATGTTCAGAGATAAGTCTTATGAATGTTCTCATAATTTTGTGATCTGCTCTGGCGAAATTATATGGTTCTGAGAGTTTCCCGGAAATTTCTCGCTCACTGTCCTTGCGGTGGTGTGGCAGGATTCCAGAGAGTCGAATTCAATTCTGATGATGAAGTGCTAAGACACTTGTTTCCCTGAGGAGAAGAGAGAAGCAAGTGGCCTCCTACACTGCTAGAAACAAAGCTGTAAATATTTTATTGAACTGTCCATGGTGCAAGCCCATTTCTGTCTCTTCAAATATTTAAAGCAGCTCTATTAGCTTGGGAAGGCAGCTTCAGAGAGCGTGTGGCGAGAGCATGGCCTTGAACAGACGGCACTGGACGGCCGGTGTAGAGGGCTTCTGGCTCGTTGCTTTCTAGCTGAGCCCACGCTGTGTCCATGGAGACTCTTGGCCCCACCAAGGCTCGTGGCTGCCAAGAACGCAAAGGTCGGAGGAAAGGTTGAAAGATTTCACTGTTGCAGGAAGTTTCTCACTGTCTGCTTTGTAAGTTCATTTTCTCAGAAATATTTTGTTTGCAATGTGTGAATATATAGCTTTTTTTCTTTTTTTAAAAACAGGTGATTAACCCAAGGCCCTCACACAGAGCAACATTCCCCACCCTCACCCTTCTTTCTGAGGCAGAGTCTTGCTAGGTCACCCAGGCAGGGTGATCCTTCTGCCTCAGCTGCCCAGATTTTGGGGATCACAGGGATGTGCCGCCACAGCTGGCAACCTGTGACTATCTTAAGGGATAACTTTGCAAGACAGAAAGCAAGGCCTGCACCCTGTGTCAGTGGGCAGCCTGCTCCGGCTTTGTTAGGGAGTTGGGATTGTGAAGGTGGGTAGTATAACAAAGGTAAACTATATATAGATGCTTTCTAAGTAGTTTGCCAGGTATTGTGTTTTCTTTTTTCTTGAGACAGTGTCTCACTTTGTGGTTCAGGCTGGCCCTGAGCTCAGCCTCCAACTCACATCACAGCAATCCTCCTGCCTCTGCCTCCCAAGTGCTGGGATTACAGGTGTGAGCCACCACGCCTGGCACTGGAATGTGGTACTGGTTGCTGCTGGGTGTGAGTCTCCACACCCAGTATTGTATGTGGTTACCGGGGATCGAACCTGGGTCCTTGCGCTTGCAAGACAGGTGCTGGAACCACTGAGCTAACTCCTCAGCCCAGGTATTGTGTTTTCTAAATACTGCCAAAAAATTCTACCAAGATAGGCATTTTATATTCTTTCTTCTTGAAAAGTTCTTATTTTATTTTATTTTGAACTTTCTATTTATAAAAAGTTGCATAAGTAGTAAAGAGATTTCCACTTGCCCCTCAGCCAGGTCCCCAGATCACTAACACCTTGCATGGTGCCACTCCCTGTCTGGACTTTTCCTGTCTGTGGGTAAGACCATGTAGGAAATAACGAAATCCCTCGACGATAAAATCAGCCTCACTCTGGTAATAGAACATGCACGTTTTGTTTTCACTGAATCATGTTTGGCCTGAAGTTTTTGAAAGTGCTCTGGATTCCAGAACTCTGTAGGAAATCTACACTTTTCCTTGACCTGCTGTTAGTGTCTGTGTATCTGAATCCAAGTCATATTTTTCCTGTGAGTCTCTGTGTCTTCATATGTACTCTTATTAGCACTTTACCGCTATGATTATATGATGTTAATCTGACCTAATTGCCTTTCTCTTTCAGTGCTTTGAGTTTCTCATCTGTTCAGTAGGCTTAGTGGCACACCTTCTATAGAACAAATAATATAACATGTTTTTGTCATTTATTTTTTCTTTTTCTTTCTTTCTATTTTTTAGGCTTTTTGAGACAGGGTCTTGCTTTGTGGTTCAGGCTGGCCCTGAGCTCAGCCTCCAACTCACATCACAGCAATCCTCCTGCCTCTGCCTCCTGAGTGCTGGGATTACAGGCGTGAGCCACCACACCCGGCACTGTGGTATGTGGTGCTGGTTGCTGCTGGGTGTGAGTCTCCACACCCAGTATAGGATGTGGTTACTGGGATTGAACCTGGGTCCTTGTGCTTGCAAGACAGGCACTGGAACCACTGAGCTAAATCCCTGGCCCCATCATTTATTTTCTGAGTAACAAAGTCCTAACAACCTGATAGATACTATTTGTGTTTATATGATTTTATTATGTGTAGTTTCTGTGAGCCAAGAATGTCTACAGAGCATAGTGAGGAGATTTATTTCTGCTCTATAATTAGTAGTGAGACAGGTGAAAAGTTTCAAAGGGTTAGCAGGGCTCACTTGGAAAACTCTTTCTGATTCATAGTTTTGGTTTTGGAGGGAGTCAGTAGAGTTTGGCCTGTGGATGCGCACGTATGGCTGTGTCTGGGTGATGTATCCTTCTCTTTGATGAATAGCTTCTAAGTCAGTGTCCCAAACCGAACTGAGCAAACCCCCACGGGTTTCCTGGCATTGCCTCGGAAGTCATTCAGTGCTGCTTCTACCGTGTTCTGTGGGCTACCAGCAATTCATAGCGTAACCCAGATGCAAGGGGAGGCAAACAAGGTTTCATCTCCTTGCAGGAGTGGCAAGGTCACATTATAGGAGAGCGTACAGAAGAGGACGTGGGGAATACTTTTGGAAACCTTATATGTCTTGACATTAAAATAACGATAATACAAGTCCCTAAGCCAAATAGAATATTCCTTTCAGCAAAGCCAGCTAATCAAATTGTATTGCCTGACTTTCAGAATTGCCTATACTTTTCATTTCCCAGCTCTTTTATTAACCCTGAAATCTGACATTTTTCATAATAAAAGCAAATAAAATTGTTCCAGGCTTTGAGGATCCATAGAAATTACCTACTACCATGTCTGCCTGGCAAACATGAGTCCCTGAGTTTGATTCCCTGTACCAAAAATTTAAAAAAAAGAGAGATAAATTACTACCACTGGACATGGTGGCATATAGATATAAACACCACACTTAGGAGGCTGGGGAAGAATTGCTGTGAGTTCAAGGCCAACCTGAACTACATACCAGGGCCCTGTCTCAAAAAAGGAAAAGAAAGAAAAAAAGAAAGAAATCAATCAGTCAGTCACCTACTACCTCGTAGACCTTACCTTCTTCCTTGTAACTTTTCTCATAGTCTTTGCTTTGCCTATGGAATTTGTCCCATGTCAGTGTGCATTACTACACTCAGCTTTGTCCCTGCCTGATTGGGCAGCCGCTGAGGTCTGCAAAGTCTGGGGTGAGTGGGTCCTTTGACCCTTGCACTTCTGTTCTCACCACATCTGTGCAAGTGGTTTTAGTTTCACTGGGGCAGGGGCTCCCCCCACCCCCAAAGCTTTCCCCTGACTCAGGTAAGTGAGCTGTCACATCTTTGGAAGTCCTGACCACAGCTGTCCAGGATTTATATTGTCAGCTGATAATCATTGTTGCTCTCAGATCCCAAGTAAGGAGTTTTGAAGATATCTTTTTTCTTCCCGTTTTTATCAAGGGTGCCAGTTACTTCCCAGGGCCCATTCCTGCTTATTTGTCAGCATTCATTTCACATGTCACCCCTTCTTGGAATTAACCAGGTCAGATTTCCCTCTTCTATAAATTCTAATGCCCTGTTCTTCTTCTAGCAATTATTAGAAATGCTGGAACTGCAAATGAAAAAGTTCTCATTCGATTCCCCTTGACTTCTGCCTTTGTGTGAGTTCTGAGTGCCTCAGTGTCCTCATGCTGTTGCTTTGCTGGGCCTCCAGAGGTGCTTGGATAAGGTTCACTGAATGAAGAATGTGTGACGCTATTGACTCTGAGACCGAGATAATCCAGCCATCCTGATGAGTTTACCCTCCTAGACTTGCAGGAGGCCAGCCTTCCTCCAGCCTCCTCTCGAGAGTAGCACCACCTGGCAGTGGGAAATAACTCCTTTATACATTTTTGAAGAACATTTGTTATTTCCATAAAATACTCATTTTTTTAAAGAAGAGGGCGTGATGGCTTTTCTTACTTTGAAGGAAGGTCTTTGTTTACACTTGTCCTCTTCTTTTATCAGTGAGTGTGGAGACACTTTAAATGACTAGGGTGCTGTAACTCTCCCAACGCTTGTTTGCTGTCCAGCCACAGAAGTGCCTTTGTGGCTGAAAAGGGACCTCTTGAGCAAAGCCTTGAGACTCTGTGTGGCTCCCAGCCAAGGGGGCAACCCTGTTGGAGATACCAGCTTTCTTGAGGAATCTCCACTGTTTAGTACCGATGGAGCGTAAGTGGCACCCTTTATTCAGTGGCAGCAAAACAGAGCCAGTGTGACATGGAAACTGTAATCTGAAAGTTGGCATACAGCTATTGCTTCTATCTAGCTCAGGCTGGACTGTTACCCATACCTAACAAGTCGGAAATAACTGAGCTCGAGAAAGTGTTCAGACTTTCACCCTCTCTGTCAACATGAACTTTAAGATACTAAATAAGTCATATGCTGAAAGAGAAGCTGGGAAGAAATATCATAGTCACTCAAAGCCCTGTCATAGCTCTTTAAAGGGCATCTCAAACATTTCATTTATAAAGCCTGCTCATTCATTCATTCATCCATTCACGTGCTCATTCATTCACTCACGTATTCATTCATTCTTCTAGCCAATACATGTGAAGCAGATTCTCTGTGTCAGTTCTTAGGGACATAGCAGTGAGCAAAAGAGACCGCTTTGCTGGTTTTATGTGTCTTGCTTCACTTTATGAGAAGAAACAGCACAGAATTTGAGAATTTCTCTAAAGTTCCATATCAGGGATGAAGTCTGACATACTGTGCTTTAAAGCATTAGGTATATTTGTCACATTGTGTTTTGGGGGGTAATTTCATGAATAATTTGGATAATTAGAGCCTAATTCTTTTGTTTTTCCCTAATTATAAGAATCTAAGTAACATTCAAACATTTTTTTTTCTATTACATATTTTCTTCAGTTCTCTGCTATGCTTTGGCTTTAGAGCCATTAACAGCCTCTTTTGTATTTACAATATTTCTGAAGCAGACTTATATATTTCCAAAGCAGACCAGACCTACTGTGTCACACTCACTGTGTGGAAATGGATCAGAGACCCAGGCTGCACTGGGCCTCCGGAGAAGAGCTTTCCATGGGAACAATGAGGAAGGCAAATGGGAAGGACTAAGCAGAATGATTGCAGTAGGGGATCAAAAAGAGGCACAGGCCTTCATTCTGTCTCAGGAAGCATCTTGCTCACTGTATATATTTTGTGGCGTATAAGATAAACATTTCAGAGTTAGCCTCCCATGAAATCTCAGAAAACTGCAATCAAGTAAATTATTACTGTGAGTTTTCTCTAACTTTCATGATGGAGAGATAGAAGTTTCATACTCTGCGAAATGGCTTTGAGATCCATCTGCTACAGAAATACATGGTGAGTGCTTTGTTTACCAGTCATCAGATCAGACATTTCATGAAACATTCTTGTTTGGGAAACAAAGATATGTAAGGATAGAATCTTAGGATCAGGATTGACTTCATAAGCATCTCTCTTGTTTCCAACTTTTGAGGAATCACATTTTCAGTGTGCCTTTCACCATTTCAATGGATGGGACACTCACAAATACACACAGCATGTTTTATGCTTCCTAAAAATGTATTTTCTTAGTAAATTCTCCCTCAGCAACTCTGCTGCTTATTTTCAAACCAGCTCTATTTATTGGAAAGTCTTCATAGCAACCAGAACTTTCTTCTTTGCAGTGTCTAATTTGATGATTAACCCTCTGAACATAAGCAGAACAAGCTAATTCCTCTCACACGTGACAGTAATTGAAGGAACTATCATGTTTTGGTTATCCAGTAATTCTCTACATTCCAATAACTTAGCCCTCTTGTGACCATACTTTTCCATTTCCTTTGTCATCTGTTCCTTATATGATCACTTGGTAGATTCTCCAACAACCTAGTTGCTCCTATCTGAGCATAAATGACCAGTGAGATTCTTACCTATCTTGAATGTTTTCTTTAGGGTAATGGAAGATATTACAACTTGGAGTTCACTGTATCCTTTAGCTATGTGACTTTAAACAAGTTACTCTGAACTCCCCGTTTGAGGTTTGGTTCTCATCTTTAACTCAGGAATCATAATATTTAAAAACATATCTGTTGTGAACAATAATTGAGATAATGAATGAGTCCAGTTCAGAAACCACTAAGAAAAACAATAGAAATATACAGTTCTGTGGTGAAAACACTTCACACCATTCATTTATATTAACATTTTTGCCAACAGAACCCTCTTGAGTTCTCTTATGTGTTAACTTTAACCACCTTGGTTAGTGGTTCTTCAATTTAACTGTCTGTTAGAATCACCCAGAGAACTTAGGTTTTCATTTGGGTTGCACACAGAAACAAATGAAATCATAATTCCTAGGGACAAAAAACTAGCATCAGTATTTTTTGAGGCTTTGAGATTATTTTTGTGGGCAACTAAATTTGAGAACATTGCTAGAGTGTATTTGAGATTAAATGAGACTTAAATGCCATATAATTTAACATACACTGTGTTAGTTAAAGTAATGCTAACAGCCACATAACAGATAAACCCACAAATCTTAGTAGCTTAACAAAATGGGACATTATCTCCTCCACATGCCAACTCCATTGTGGATATTCTTAGTTGGCCGACGATTCCCAACCCAGCAGCCCAAATCCCATTTGTTCATTGCTTCCTGTCATGGTAGCAGTTCTTAATGGTCAACTTGATTAGTTTAAGAAATGCCTAGGAGATTAGTAAAATACACTTCCGGGAAGTGTCTGTGTTATGAGCTGTAGCCCTGGGCTTATGTCTGGCTCCTTCTTCTCTGCTTCCTGACTGCCATGCCATTAACTTCTTCATCTGATGAATTTCAGGTATTTTGTTGTAGCAGCGAGAAAGCTAATATACTATTCTTCTCTAATTCTTGGAGTTCTTAAAGTCATTGTGTTAGTGTTTTTCAGGAAAAAGAACCAGTGTGTGTGTGTGTGTGTGTGTGTGTCCATCCAGAATTTGCTCATATGATTGGTTTCATAGATGAGTAATACTTTATCTTATAAGATGCATAAACAGGCTAGAGACATGGATAAAAAAGCTGATGTTATGGTTTAAATATGAAATTTTCATCACAGAATTCTTTTTTTGGAAGAGTTCAGTATTTTACTCTCTCCAACCTTTCAACTGACTAGATGAGGTCCATATTTTATGAAAAATCTTTTAATGTAAATGTTAATCTTACTCTAAAATACCCTCACAGAAACAAGTAGAATAAGTTTTGATCACATGTGCCACATGGTACCATGGACCCGCCATATTGACACAAAATGAATCAGCGTAGTCATGCATGAACAATTTTCATTAAACAGATGTGTGTGTGGCATTTATTGCATCTGCATGTGTTTCTCTGACTAGATCTTACTCGTATCACTCTAAGCAGAAGGGATGCTTGGAAACATAGTCCTGGTATGTGCTCAGGAAGAAGGGAATGTGTTGGCGAGTAGAACCAGTCTATACCTCATCTTTGCATTTAAGTAGAGAAGTATTATCTCAGTAACTGCTAAAGTTCTATTCACTTTGTCCAGGACCTTATCTAGGTCCCTATAATTGTGTTTCAGGTTTGATTTATTTTTTCTTTTTAACGCAGATGAACTTCAATCTTTAGTGTACAAGTAAAGAATACGACACTATGAATAATATTAATACTGCACTGCCATAACAAGGAGACTCTCTGCTCCATAGTTAGGGCAGCCGTTCTGACAGCATAGGTGGGCACAAAAGAAGCTGTAACCAAGTTAGTTAATTGGAACATAGAATCTTTCTTCCAGTGTTTCCTTTTCTGCTTAAAAGGGAAGAATAATAGTTTTATTCCAGGGGTAGGCCCTACTTTCAAAAGTTCTTAACCCTGGCTGTACCTCAGAAACACCCAAAGAGAGCTGGGGTGTCATAAGCTTACCTAATTTGTGTGAAGCCCTGGTTCCATCCCCAGCACCACACACACAATAAAAGGAAATAAAAATCTGATTTGAAAATTTTCTGTGCCTGGAATCTGGCCCCAGCTATTTGCATTTAATTGTTCGGCATTATACTTAGACATTGGTATTTGTACAAAGATCTTTTAGGAGAATGTGACCAGGGATTAAGAATTACTTCTTTAAAGTCTTACGATGAACATAACAGGAGTAAGAAGAGTTACTAGAAAAGATACAGGTTATGTGGCTTCTAGTCAAGATGTCTTCGTACCTGCTGAGTCTGAGGCCTACAGCTCCAGACAGCTGGCCAACCGCTGTTAGGACTCCCCAGGAAGAGCAGCCCTTGGTTCTGTCCCACAGACAAGATGCTTCTCCTGGCCTAGTCTCCTGTGTCAGAGTTCTCAAAGTGTGATTTGTCAGTCCAGCAGCAGCATCGTCCCCAGGTCAAGAGTTCCGATTCTCAGTCCTGCCACAGACTCACAGAATCAGACACCCTGATGGAAGGGGGATGACCCAGAGCAACTATCTGGGTCTTGATCCTTTCAGGGGAGTCTAGTACAGGCCTAAGTTTTGGAATCAATATTTCACGTGAGCCTGGCACCAAGTCTTATAGTTCAGGTTGGGTAATGGTTCCCAAAAGCTCACATGTTGAACATTTGGTTGTCAGCCTGTGGCTCTGTTTGGAGGTGGTGGAACTTTTAGGAAGTGTGGCCTAGGAGAGGGAATTTAAGTCACGGCAGCAGGGTTGGCCTTGAGGGGATGTTGGAACTCTTTCTCTCTTTGTTTGTTTGTGGCATGGGACAAGGTAAACAGGCCTCTACGATGTGCTCCTGCCATGATACTCTTGGCTGTTGCAGGCCCAAAGCAAGTGACCATGTGACCTTGGCCTGCAACCTCTGAAACTGTGAGCTGAAATGAACTTTTCCTCCTCATAGGAGGATTTGTTTCAGGTACTTCTACAGCAGAGGGAAGCTGACTATCCAACCAAGTATGGCGTGTGGTAGTCCTGAGTCTGAGTGTTGAGTCAAGTCTACAAAAAATGATCTTCTCCAGGAGGTATCCGGTGTGTATTAAGTATGCTTTGAGGCATGTTAGGGATATGCGTTCCTTTTCCTAGCAGGTTGGGGTTGCAGTCTGGTGTGTATTGTATGGATCTTAGTAGGAGATCAGAGATATTTTGGTGAATCCTATGGAGTACATTTGATATATTAAATTCTATATTTTCTTAAAGCAGAAAGGTTCTGATCTGGACAAAGGGCAGAGAAAGAGAATGAAAAAAATGTTTGCAAGAAGCACTTCTTCCTTCTTCCTTAAATCTCTCAGAACATGAGTGAGGAAGAGTGTCATGTAAGTCTATGTACACAGATAAACAGAATAGAGGTAACACATGTAGACACAGACAGGGACGTCATTTGTATATAATTTGATTAGGTGTACGATTTTCATTTAAATCCTTCTTTTTATTAGTGCTTAAAATCCTGTAAAGGAATATACCAGCTGAATATGTAGCTTTGCTCTTTTGAGATTTGGAATTTGCAAAATTGAAAACTGTCTGAAAGCTTATCTGGCAGGAGCAAATTCTTCATTTCCATTTTCAACGTTAGCTTCTTTTGCCAAGTTTGAAATAATCTTGAATGGCCAGGTCTGAAGTGGCTCTGGTTTGATAAAAATGTAATTAATTTAAGTTTACCATATGTATAGTTAAATGAATAATTGGTGTCGATAAGACAATTGAACAGTCTTTTAGGTTTAATTGAAACATTGATTTTGCCTGCAAACCATTCAAAAGGGGAAAATGAAAGCTTAAAAAGTGTGTTTGAGAGGATTTTGTTGGCACAGTACATTTTTTGTTTTCACTGAAATCTTTTGCTGGCCTTAGTATTGGTTCTTTGAAATCATTTGGGTTTTAATTGAGGCAAAGTATGCTAATATAGCTAATTGGCACGAGGTGGTCATAAGACAAACGTGCTTTTTGGACCCTTACTTCTGGTATTACTCAGGACTTACATTCTTAAGGGACCTGAGCTGTGTTAGTCTGCTTGGGCTACCACACATAAATATCCCACTTAAATAACGGGCATTCATTTTCTCACGGCTCTAGAGAATAAAAGTCTATGTCAAACATGGCAGAAAATTCAGCTTCTGGTGCGGCCTCCCTTCCTGACTTGCACAAGGCTCCCCGTGTTCTCCATATGGCCTTCCTTTGGTGTGTGTCCATGGAAACGTGGAGAGAGACAAGCTCTCTGGCATCTCTTCTCCTGAGGAAGCCCTATTTCCACATAGAGCTACAATCAGGGTTAGGACTTTAACACAGGAATTTTGGGAGGGAGTCATCACAAACATTCATTCTGTAATACCCGTTCAACTGGAAATATCTTAAAGGGAAATTCACAGTAACTGAATGGTTTGACTAACTGAAAGTTCGGGAATATCAGGATTGCTGGATTCAGAGTTACATGAAGTTGTAAGGAGACTTTCTGTATTACTTCATTCTTAGAAGTGACAAGATGGCAAAACTAGTTCTCACTAGATACCCTAGTATCTACCCCTCTGAAAAGAATACTTTATCTTATAGACTTTATTTCAAATATCCATGATTTTTTCTCTTTCCATTTATATCGGCTACCAGCTCCCTCCTGAGTCAGTTACATTGGTAAGGAGGCCAGTTGTTCAGACTTGGAGTTTGTGGCCATAGCAGAGGGTGGGGTGAACACACAGCACAGGGTTAGTAGAGAGTAAAGAAGGCGACGTTGTGCAAGGGGAAGAGTAGGCTGCTGGCATACTTGTTTCTTAGCAAAGCAGATCTTCTCCAGAAAACTGTATTCCTCCCCCTGCAGGTATTGTTAGGACAGTGTTTCAGTTGGCAGAGATATTTTTCTAGGAGTGAACTGAATTTCAAGTGTTTTCACGAACACTATCTGAAGACTTCATTATGGCATCTTCTAAATCTATGAGCTTAAAGAGGATGCAGTGCTTTTCACCCCACTTTTGTTTCTTCTCCTTTGGAACTTTAGTGAAGTTTTCAGTTTTTGAATGAAATGGGCCATTACCAATTTAAACTAGTTTAATTCACTTAATCTTTTCCACATTTTTGTTTCCATAATCCATGTGGACACTGAAGTTTTTCTTTTCAAGTTGTCCTGGGTAGACGTGAACTTTTGTTATTTCTGAATTTGATTGTTGCTTATACTTCACCGAATTTTTAAATTTACAAATCACACAGCCATTTATTCTTGTCAATAAATGAGCCAAAATTTGAGGTTTTAACAGAGTCACTTTTTTACAGAATTCTTTCTCTTTTAGAGATTTACATGTTATTACACATTAAAGATTTACATGTATCACATGGGGTGTAATGGACAAACATTAGGTATTTACCATCTCATATGAAAGAAATAATAATGGAGATGTCAGTATTGGAACTTAGTGATTTTTCCTAAAACTAAAAGCATAAGCCAAATAGCCATATTCTCATGAAATATTAACTCTCAACATGCTGAAGGTTATTCATCATAATTTAGTTGTCAGCTAGTGCAAAATTCAGTATTCTTCAAAGGAAGTTTCCACATTCAAAAATTTTACAGTGAATCATCAACGTGCCGTTATGTTGTCTAAAGTTACTTTGACCAGAGAAGAACAGAACTTCCTGGTCATCACCAAGAAAAGGTAATATAATAGACACAGATCTATGCATAATGTGCCCATTGAAATTAGCAGTTAAGTACTTCAAGTTGATTATAATAAATATATGAGAAGCCTGTGAGAAAAGATAACTGTAATAAGTAAATAAAGTGAAGATTTTCCAGGAAAATTAATATTTTTTTTTAAAAATACACAAGGAAATAGAAATCTAAGCAGTGAAATATATAGTTGCTAAAATAAAAAAAAATTCACTGGATTAAATTAGCCATACACTAAAAACAACAATAAAAAACTAAACAATGTTTGGCAAGAAAACAGTAGAAGTCATCTAAAATGACACATAAAAACAAAAAATAGATTTGAAAAATGAACAAATTTTTGGTGCTTTCAGAGACAGTATTAAGTGATCTGATGTAGTTTTAATGTAGCCATTGACAAGTAGAAGACAGAAAGATTAAAAAAAAGTAGTAGAAGAAGCCTTGAAAATTACTCAAATTGACCTAAAATTGTAACTCACCAATGTAGGAATCTCAATCAATAAATAAAAAATTCCTAGACACATCCACAAAAGGAAATTTTATTTTCAGTCAGATAAAAATTAAACATAGAGTGAATAAAAATGACAATAGTTATTTCTGGGTAAAAATAACAAGAAGGATTTGAAATATCTGACCCATCACTGGACAGTTGAAACTGACAATAAATTGAATGATTATATCTTTTTTAGTGCTGGAAACCCAGGCAATCTAGAATTTGATATTAAGGATAATAATGTGGCTTTTAAATAAAGACAATAAAAAACAGTTTGGGCATACATGAAAACAATGTGTTTTTGGTAGTAGTAGAAATGTTAAAGGGGGGGGCAGGGATTTAGCTCAGTGGTTCCAGTGCCTGTCTTGCAAGTGCAGTGACCCGGGTTCGATCCCCGATAACCACATACAATACTAGACCTGGAGACTCACGCCCAGCAGCAATCAGTACCACATTCCACAGTTCCAGGCGTGGTGGCTCACACGTGTAATCCCAGCACTCGCGAGGCAGAGGCAGGAGGATTGCTGTGATGTGAGTTTGAAGCTGAGCTGAGGGCCAGCCAGAACTACAAAGTGACACCCTGTCTCAAAACACCTAAAAAAAAAAAAGAGAAAGAAATGTTAAAGGGTTCTTACACCTGAGGAGCACTGATAGAAATTGAAATTTAAAAATACTGGAAATGAATATAAATCAAGGCTACTGCTTGTGTAGATAGGTATGAAGACTTTAAAACTGACAGCACACATCCACACTGGAATACTATTCAACCATAAAAGGAAGCGAAGTCCTGTCTTTGTGGATGGAGGCAGAGATCATCACGTTAGGTGAAATAGGTGCGCACAGAAAGACACATAACCACACAATCTCACTCATATCTGGAGTTCAAAAAGGTTGATCTGATAGAACTTGAGGGTAGAATGGTGGTCAGCCCAGGTTGGGAATGGGATGGAACAGGGAGAGGTGAATCAGTGAGTACTGAGTTGCACTTAGATAAGAGCAGGAAATTCGAGAGTGCTGTTGTCCAGTAGGGTAACTACAGGACACAATAATATATTGCAAAAGGGAAATGACACACATTTGAGACTATAAGTGTGTTTAAGCTCATTTAAACATCACACAATGTATACACCTTTCAAAAAAATTACACGATATTCCACTAATATGTACAATTCATATAGTTTTATATGCCATTTAAAAATAAATTCAAAAATAGGATGCATGTCATAGTCACCATGGCAACAACTAAAAGACTAGTACACAAAAGAACACCTAAAAATACTACAGATTTGTGGAGTGTGACTGACCATGGAGGTGGGGTGTTGACTAGTCCTTATACAGATTTCAAGGCCATTTCCTATTTCCAATCTAATGGCTGACTTTCACCTCATAGTATACAGTTCATTCCCCCCCAGTTCTGACAGCCTGAATCAGCTCACTTGCAAGATGATTTGCATTCAGAGTCTGAACTTATTTATATGCAGTGAACATAAAGTAATGATTGGAGCAGAAGGCATTTCAAATGCTTTGCGACTACAGCATCTGATACCCAAGGACATGCTTGTAAACAAGACATTATCTATCAATGAGTCTTCATCCTTTGGAAACATTTTAATAGATAGATGACACAATACCCCAGATGTGTTCTGAATCAGAACCATCAGTGCACAATCCACAGCTTTTGTTTGAAGGTTATTCTCAGGTATATTTCACCAGCAGCCTAGCAATAATTGAAGATAAATGGCAAAAAGCCATAAAACATCCAAACCCCAGAGCACTCCTGTTGATATAATGGATCATTCCATTTTTGGCCTGACTGATTTCAGGGCCTTTGGGGAAAGGTGAAGGAGTGAACTTGTGAAAGAAGTATGGCCTACAGAGCAGTAGAAAAGGAAGAGCTGATTACAAAAGAGATATTCATGACATAAGGCAGTTTTATGATGACATTAGTCCACGTTCCAGGACAGCTTAGGTAGAGAACACAGTACTGGTGCGCTAGGAACCTTGACAAAATTGCTGAAACTCTGAGCACCTCAGTTTCTTCAATTGAAATGAGAGGATGGGTCTGAATTGTATTTGAAGTCTCTGCAATGTGGTTCTGCCTTTGCCTCCTCCTTGTGAGACATTCAGGAACTCCCTCCAGTGAGCCACCTTCTCTCAAACTTCTCCACCCCTGGGAACCTTAGATGCAGCTTTCATTACTACTGGAAGGACTGACTTCATATTTTGTAAAAGTGCAAGGTGCTTTGCTCAAATACTGATCATAGTTTCACGTGGAGCACAATGGAAAATTAAACACACACAAAGCCCTTCGGAATACAGAGTAAGCCATGTGACTGGTCAGGCCGTCTATTCGTGAAGCTGGGCCTGCTCCCTGGGCTTTGTGTATGAGTGTGGGGCAGTAATACAGATGATTCTTAATGATAATTAGTAACTAGTATGCATTGGACATTGGCAATGTATTTATAAGCCAGGAAAGTCTGTATATCCTTCTCACAGTGCAACTTTGATATCTTGTGGGAGACATAATGATAATGCTTAATTATCATTTTTATTCCTGAAACTAGTTGAGTTCCTAGCAGTGATGCTGATTTTTCAATACTTGTCACCGTACATGGAATAATTTTCACCTGACATAATTTTATTAGGTTCTTAGAATCTTGTGAAAAATAGAATGATTTCTCAGATTGAGAAACTGAGACACTGTGAACAGGCCATGAGTCCAATCTGCTTTCTCACGCTCTGTCCAGGTTATTTCTTTACAAAAGGGTTCCCTGATACTCCACTGTGTCCACTGCCTGAATTGGAGCAGAGTGGAAGATAGGGACACTTGTACTTCAAAGGATTAAGCACCTCTAGCTCCACTTTCTAGAAGACTAATTGGATTCTTTCATAGAAATATGAGTGGCACTATAGTTAAGTCAGCCTCTGTTCAACTCTTCTGAGTATGACTTTCCCCTGTACATCCTTGGGTTCTGCTTAAGCAACTGCCAGTGGGGAATATTAAAAAAAAACCCTATACTCAGTATATAAAAGAGACTTTTCTTGTCATTCACTAAATAATATAGTGCACCGTGCATGTAGATAACATTTACATCATATTAGGTGTTTTAAGTAACCCTGAGGTGACTTAGATCATATGGCAGGACCTGCGCAGGTTATGTGCAAGTACTGTTCCATTCTTTGTGAGAAGTGATACCCTTGGACTTTAGTACCATCGAGGGATGGGTCCTGGGTTGAGTGCCCTGTGGGTACATCAGGTGACTCTGTGTTAGACCAGACGTGGCTGCAAGAACTTTTGTGATTTCTTCTTTTGTTGGATACAGAAGAGACCTGCATGAATGGTGACTTTGGTGCTCATCATATCTTTTACTGCTAGAGCTATACTGATGGGCCTTCAGTCATCAAAAAGGTCAAATATGTCTAAATGTCGCAGTGAGGTTACACCTGCCTTTCGTTTCGTGGTAAGGTCAGAATGGGGAGAACGGTGTCTTACTGTACAAAAACTCAGGGCTCAGTCAGAGGCTAACCCATCACTTACTAATTTTTTGATTCTGGCCAAGTTACTTAAACTCTCTAAAATACAGGGAAATCATTTGTACCTCTTAGAAAAGATAATTGTGTTGACTACAAGAAATATAAAATACTTAACTTTTTCTTTGAAAATTACATTATTGTAATTTAATTTATTTACAAGAAGGTAGAGTTGGTTAGAAAGATGTTTGAAGAGTGATATGTTAGCTGTCTTATGACTAATAGGCAATTTGAAGAATGGAGAATAAACCATGATGAATAATTTTAAAGTGGGGATATAATGAGATGGTAAAAATGGAAGAAAAAGGGGAAAAACTGAATTCATGAAGAAATTATAACAATAAATAACAATGAACAATAAGCAAGCAAAGCCTAAGATCAAATCAAGCATGAAATCCCTGAAATAAACTTTATAAAAGTAAAATTAGCTAAATTACATTATTTGAGAAAATAAAAAGTACAGGCCAGCTAATTCCTGCCTTTGAGTAGTCTGGAGCATTAATAATATATTTGAATTTAATTAAGAAACTTAAAACTACATCACTATTGCATTTATATTTTTGACAATCATATTGCTTTCTTGACACATTTTGTTATTTTATATGTTCATGTCTTAGCTTCTCCACATATAGAATGAGGAGGACAATAATATACTTTAAGGATTTTCACAGATTAAATAAGTTAGTGTACTTTAAATGATTAGAGCAGTGTCTGGTACATACTCAAAAATAGGAGCAATTATGTGACTGTTATTACTACTACTATTAATGGTCAATTAAAACTCCTAATCTTCATATTATCAGTATTTCATAATACTCTTTTCACCTATTTTCATGTATATTTTTCATTATGGAAGTTAATTTGAGGTTTACTAAATATCACCCTGTAAAATTCTCTTTATGCTACTTTATCTGGGCTCAGGTCCTCCTCGAACCTGAGAGGTATTGAAAGGAACAAAGCTCTTACTTCCTCCACCTCTATCTCCGGTCATTGCATTTTTAACCTTTCAAATTTTCCTTGCCTCGTTTTCTAGGCCATGTAGGCAAATTTGAAAGATCATGAAGATTGGCTGCACCACATCTTTACGTTGCTGAGATGTCTGGGATCTTGTTTCTGGGAATGGGGAGTCAGGCAGAATGTGAAAACTGCATGGGGTTTGCACCTGGGAATTGTCTTCATCATCCTATACAGAATGTACAACTTACTATTTTTTATTGTAGAGAAAATAGAAAATAGAAGATGACAAAGAGATCACAGTTTTTTCTGGTAACTCAAAAACACACAGAGCAGGAAGTAAGTCTCATTTTAATCTTGCACATTGAGACATTGCACATTTTTCAGGGGGAGCAGTTCTGTGGACCTTCCAGTTAAGGGCAATCTAGGGACACCTGCCTCTGGATGCACTGGTGATCTTGGAGAACAAGATATAAAAATTTTTTATAATATTTTGACTGTAAAAATCACTTGATTATTTTGGTAATTTTGATCAATAGACCATTTGAAGAAGCCCATCACAACTCTCTTTGTTATTACCCTTCTAATTTCATTCCCAGCAGTTTTCACAGCCTGAATTTGCCTGCTCAGTGCCTGTTTATTCTCAGTCTCCCCTGGCTAAATGTAGCTGCGTGAAGACAATGAGTGACCTTAGCTGTCTCAAGTTTTCATGTCTGGAATATGCAGGTGCTTAAGAAATGGTCACCGATTGAATAGAATAGATGGGTTTTATAGCTCTCCTTCTGCATGACATCAGCACAGAACCAGAGGGTCTGCTTTGTTTCTAGCCCAATGATGAGCCAAGAATACAGGACTCTTGATCTCCAGAGGGGGAAACTGGGAAAAGTAAGAGTAGAAGGAAGAAGAGGAGCAGTATGGAGGGAAGGAGTCAGACAGGAAGGAAGGGTGGGAGGGAAGGAGGGACAGAGGCAGGCAGGCTGGGAAGGGAAGGGAACTCTGGAGAGCATTAAGTGCTGTGGAAAGAAATCAAATGGAGGCATGTGAAGTGACTAAAGACCTACACAGTACATTAACCTGTGCAATCACATGACTGCTGAAGAGATGACATTTAGATTAAGATTGGCACAGTGAGCAGGAAAGGGGTGCCAAGCAGATTAATAGCAAGTCCATGTACCACATGGTGGAATTTGGATTGTGAGCTTGAGACACAGGAAGGGGAAGGTGGGGGCGGCCCCTGGTGGATGGAAAATGGTGAGAGAGTGAGATTGGGGACATAGGCAGGAGTTCATGAAGCATGACTTTGTAAACTAAGGCAGAAAGTTTCTAGCTCACTGTGACAGCAATGGGAAGCCTGAGAGAATCTTCTAAGAAGGACAGAGCCATCTAATTAGGTAGAGAAAAGTTCACTCCTTGGATCATGTGGCAGATGGGTTGTAACCAGGGAAGAGTGACAGCTGGGAGACCGGTTGGGAAGCAGTTGTGGATCCCATTGTAGATCTGGTCACCATATCCAAGGTGCCCATAAACAGATGGATAAATAAAGAAAATATGTACACACAGTGGAATATTATTCAACTTTAAAGAATGAAACCCTCTCATATGAAGCAAAATGGATGAAGCAGGAGGACAGTGTGTTAAGAGAAATAAGACACAGAAAGACAAGCATCACATGTTCTCTCTCATAGGGGATATAACAAAAGTTATTACTTGAAGGTAGAGTGATGATTACTAGAGGTTGAGAATGCTGGGGACTGATAGGGAGTATCTAAAGAGAGATTGAATTTGACCTGCACACTTGGTGTGAGGCATTGAAATTTCACATGGCACACCCATCATTGTACCATACAGAATTAACATGTTAATAAAAAATAAACAGTAACTTTAGAAAGATGCTACTGTATCTATTTAGGATAGAGAGAGTGGTCATGAGGGGTGGGAGATTGTAATGAAGATGTGGTGAAATAGACATATTCCTGGAGTATTGGGATATAGTATCTATTGGCTCTGCTAGTAAAATGAACATAGGATCATACGTGTAAAAAAAGGAAAAAGAAAAACATTACTGTCTAAATTTTTGGCTTGCCAACCAACTGCCAAGCTAGGAGAAGCACTCAGCAATCTTAGAAACCCTCCCCTTTATCATTGGTGCTGGGAATCATCAAGCCTCTTTGCTCCTCTTTCTCATCATCTAGTATCCTGGGAAGTTAGGGTCATGACTATCAAGATATTTGACTGTATGAATACTGTTCTTATCCATTAGATGATTAGTTTGAGAATTTAAAAAGTTTTAAAAATAATAACAAATGACTTTAAGGGTTTATTCATTGGTTTTACTATTAATTTTCAAGTTTCATAATCATACATAGAGAAGGATGAATCTGCCAGTAAGTAATTACATCCTTGTGTACTTATGTGTATGTATCATCTATGAGTATGTGAATGTGTGTGTATTAGTTTAAACTCAACAATTCTAACTGCGAGATATTCAAATGCAAATTTTTAGTGCAGGAATTTATAGTCACATGGAGTATTTTATTGTTGATAGTGTTTAACAATATTACCTCTTTTATGGTTCACATTTTTGCAGCTCTATAAAAAGCCTGCTTAAAGCAGCAGAGCAAACTCCAGTTTGCCATCATTAGCATTTCTTTTAATATACACATTCGTTTTCTGTGGGGGATGGGAGGAAGAATAAAACAACCAAAAGACAGTTTAGAAAATAGTCCTCTCTTTTGTTGTTAAATCGAGCTGACTTTTAAAGAGAGTGCTCTAAATTAGATTCTTTTGTTTTTAAACATTGCCATTCTAAATTGGCAGACATCACAATTATTAGCTTTCTAGAGAGAAGGTAAAAGAATTCCATGATTACTTTCTTCTGAACATCTTTCCTGACGAACAGAACGGTGCAGTACCCACCTGCTCTTTGTGTTGTCTGCATGATGCCTTTTAGGAATTCACATCGCTGACCTGGGCTTGGCTCTGCTCTCTCCTCCTGCTGCACTCATGACTCCCAGGTGGGAGAACACGCGCGCGAGTCCGGCCTTCTCTTCTCCTGCTTTCTTTCCTCCTTCTATCTTAAATATGCTTCTTAAGCGCACTTTTTTATTTTATTGGTTTTGAAACTATTCGATTGTATGTGCTTCTGTCCTTCCTGCCACACACATATCAACATTGTAGACTTGTTCTTCTCAAGTTTTCTTTTAAATTCTAGTCTAACAAACTGAAAAACCCTTATAACTTTAACTTCAGGTGAACTTTGTTTAAATTGTTGATCATTTTGAAAAGGCAATCATCACTCCTAGGCTTTTCCCCTAGGAAATATTTAAGGAAGATAAATTTTAACTGTTTCTAGTTAACTCTTTTTTTGAGTTTTTTGAGACAGGGTCTTGCTTTGTAGTTCAGGTTGGCCCTGAATGCACTATGTAACCCAGGTTAGCCTCGAGCTCACAGCAGTCCTCCTGCCTCTGATTCCCAAGTGCTGGGATTACAGGCATGAGCCACCACACCCAGCATTGTGATATGTGGTTCTGGGGACTGAACTCTGGACCTTGTGCTTGCCAGGCAGATGGTGTAACCACTAAGCTAAACCGTGGCCTCCCCACAATTATCTTTCTTATTAAGACCAGATGTTCTATTCTTTAGTCACCTATAAGAAAAACACAAAACGTATTCTAAATTCTATGAAGGTTAGGATTATTTTTTCCTGCCATTGCTGTATCTTCAGTTATGTAGAAATATACTGGCCATGAATGCATAAGGAAACACAGAAGGAATGTTATATTTGAATGGAAAGAAAGTGATGTGGGAGTTAGGGCAGTGGTTTGGTGATTTCCCCTGTATGAGTTAACTAAGAAAAGGAAATTGTATAAAGTGCGGTTCTTGATTTCATGATGCAGAGCCTCACTTTGAATTGCTTGACAGATTCTCCCTGGCTTGAACCACTTGCAGGACAATCCTACCAGGTAGCTACCTCCCAATGGGACTGTCCTATGCTGCCTGAAGGGACAGTCATGCATGTGTACTACTGGCTTGGAGCTCCCCAGCAGCGAGATATGAGAACTACAGCCCTGTCACATATACATTAAACAGAAAAGTGTTGGTGGAGCCGATACTGACTAGGGCATTAGGCTCACAGAACTGGTGGGAGAATGGAGGGCCAGTGCTGCAAAGAAGCAGAAACCAAGGTCCCCTAAAGGCCATGGCAGCCAACAAGGCACTAGTGCAGGGGGACAGTGCACAGTGGAGCACACGGCCTGGGTTTGCATGAGAGGTGTCACAGTCAAAAGGAAAAGCATCTTCCAGGCAGGAGGGTCACACAATAAGAGTTCATCACAAAGCCTTTCAGAATGCACACTCTCTGATGGATTCCATCTGATTTAGGAGTGGCAGCTCAATTTAGGTATTCGTGTTATTAGTACTGAAAGACCTATTTTCTTGTTAGCGGAAGGGGAAGAATACAACAATTATGTTTGCTTCACAATTGAGCTACTCCTAGACTGATAGATAGTGATAGAGATTCTGTTTTGTTGCTCTTTTCTACCTTTGCCTACTTCCACAGGGACAGATATGTAGATGCTACTTTTGTCATTAATATCTATCATAAGAACTGAGTAGGTATTTTTGACTGAATCCTAACAATTTATTTGTTTACTTCTTCATCATTTACTGAAGCAAATGTTTGTGAAAAAAGCATAACTAGGTTGTTTGTGTGCATATGGAAGTGTGTTTGTGTGTGTATTTTCAAGGTTAAAACAGTGAACCAAAATAGATCCTTCACAATAGCTCCTTAAGTACTTGCAATATTCTGAAAGAGAGATGTGTAAGCAACTAATTATGCAAATTATTTTGTAAAGCAAAAATATTGATGTTGGAATCTCAGAGCCCTGGTTTCTGATCCTGATTCTATATATTTACTTTGCTTTAATAAAACCTGGGATAAATCACTTAATCCAATTAGCCCACATTTCTCTTTTCTAAAATGTAAAGTTACTAGAAAGTTTAATTAATAAATCTTAACATAACTTGCTTATTAAAATGCTTGGCATAACGTAGAAATGAAGAAATTTTACATTTTTGAGTTTTTATTTATGTATTTTTTAGAAGGAGTTGTTGGGTCTGAAATTAAAAAGTGATTTATTTTGGCTGTAAGGATTAGAGAAGGAATTTAAGCTTCCCTGAACGATACACACTGTTTCAGTGAGTACAGAAGAGGTAGAAAATTGGATAGAAAACTATGGATTTATGGATATGTAGAAACCATGAATATTCTGATGAGGCTCCATTGGAACCCATATGAGTTGGTTCATGGTCAACAATCTTTTTTTAATTAATAAATTGAGTTCATTGGTACATTTTAGGAAGGTATTATGGGCATATTCCTCAACGGTAATATGTACCTGTACATAATGTATCTTGAGTCTGATTTTCTTGTCTGTTCTTCCCTGTACATCTTAGGACAGCTGAGCAGGGCTCGCATCAGCTGGTATACATTCAGGAAGAAAGTGGGATTGCAGCAGTGATACTGTGGAGTAGCAGACCAGTGAGGAGATTCTTGAGATAGGACAGATGGGAGATGAATTGGAGAGGTGAGAAGAAAGAGGGAGGTGCATTTCACAAAACATGGTACAAGCAGAATTAACAAGACCTGGCAAGGAAGAAAGGGAAAACTGACCATTTTTAGGTCTTGTAAATGGAAAGCTGGAAAAATAATTAAGAAAAATAATATAACATAGGAGAAGGCTTTGGGAGAACAGACAAATGCCTCTATTGACATGCTGAGATTAATTTACCAACCGAATATGTAAAGGAAGTACTCAGTGACAGATGAAAATCTTGGAGTACAACTGAGGGGAAAAATAAGGGGTAGGATTTTATACCTGGGAGCCGTGGCATTCATGTCATTTTGAAAGGTCCCATTCTGTCCTCACTGAGGGACAATGGGATGGTGGGGGCAAAAGAGCTGTACTGGCAACAGATAGGCAAGTTGGAAGATGGAGGCTCTGGTCCCTTTAAAAGAAACAAAAAGCCACCATACTGAGGGGTTGCAGCCTCGACACTTTTGCAGGGTTTGAGGGGAGGCATCTCGGTTAGTGGGTAAATTATATGTTGCAGGTGTCCCGCTTTTCTGATGCACTGACTGCTGTTATTCATAAGGCAATGGAGGCTCTAGGTTCTGCAAATCTAAGGAGAACTTAAGGATTAGAGAGTGCCTGGCTAGTGTGTTTGTAATCCCTTTTCCCAGGAATTGTCCACCGTCCATTTATTCGTTAGCATACAGAAGGCATCTTTCATCAGAGAGCAGAGGAGGATAGCTGAAGGCATCTGTCCCCAGGAGAACAGGTGTGAATAACAAAAGGGCACTCGCACCAGGTAAGACTGTGACACGCAGCTGCACACAGGAGAGCAGTTTAAACCTGTGTGATGGCTTCAGTCAGAGGTGTCAATATCAGAAGAGCTGACAGGAAATTTAAAAGCATTGCTTGGCTATGTGAACTCTCAAATTAATGACTTTTTTATTGAAATCTTTATTGGTACATTACATATACACATCATGATTGCACTCCACAATGGGAATTGGTACCAGTATAAGACACAACTTAATTCTCATTTTGTCCCATAGTCCTACCCACCCTACCACTCCCCCATATACATAAAATTTGTTTCCTTTTTTGGCACAATCTCATCATTTTTCCCCCTTCACCCTAATTTACATTGAGCATTTTCTACTTCACAATATATAACACACAATTCTAGGACTCATTTACATCTTTATTTTCTCATACCAGAGAAAAGATGCGATATTCACCTATTTGTGACCTATTTATTTCACTTATGAGGATATCCTCAAGGTATGTCCATTTAAGTAGAAATGATTCAAACGCATCATTTTTTATGGCAGAGTAATACTCCATTCTATAGAAGAACCATAGCTTTTTTATCCGGTCTCCAGTTGATGGGCACTTGGGTTCTTTCCAAGATGTAGCAATCACAAACTGAGCTGCTCTAAACATGGGTGCACATATGTCACTGTGATACGAGTCTTTTAATTCTTTTGTGTATATACCTAGCAGAGTGATGGCTGGGTCAAATGGGACCTCCAATCCTAGCTTTTTGAGGAATCTCCAAACTGATCTCCACAGGGGTTGTACAAGTCTACAGTCCCACCAACAGTGGAGAAGGGTTCCTTCTTCTCCTCAGCCTCACCAGCATTTGTTACTGGCTAATTCTGAAATGGCAGCCATTCTTTGTGGAGTGAGATGAAATCTCATATGAAGAAATGCTCAACATCATTAGTCATTCAAGAGATGCAAATGAAATGAGTGACTTTTAAAACTCATGAAATGAGAGCAGAGCTATGGGATTAAATTTGCTCATGTTCTTTTGACATGATCGGATGAAACTAGTCAGACAAGGATTGATAAAGAAAGCAGTAAGTGGGGAGGTCAGGGGCGATGGTAGATTCTTGAGTAGTGTCTGCATTTGAAGAGTGGAGAGAAACAACATTAAGCCACTATCAACACTGCTGCGGTGGAACAAGTAGGGGATGTGTTGCTCTTAGTCTTCAGAAGAGGAAAATTCTGACTGGAAGGATACAGGGAAAGTCTGTCTTGATGAGAGCCAGAATTAGAATATGGGTTGCCTGACTCCAGCCGAGATTGTCAGTCTCAAAGACTTTCCAAATCATTAACTTAAGACACAGATTTTAATTGTATGGGTGTGTTGAGTTTGTTACAATCCATTGAGTTGTGCATTAGAGATACATATTTTTCTGCTCATGCATCAACACAGAAGTTTTTTGTTTTGTTTTGTTTTTTAAGTCAAAAGAAAGAGAAAAAAGATAACTCCTGGAAGTGGTAGTAGTAACATGATATTTTCTAACTCACTAGTGTAAACCTCATTAGATTTCTTTTAGCTCTAACTTATCTCTTACAACTGTTAGTGTTAAAACTATGATATAATTTATCCACAAATGAAATTAACTTTAGTGTTTTCCCTAACTGAAGGAACAAAGGCTTTGGAGTTGTTACTAATAATTTCAGTAAAACCCTTATATCTATTTAGCATTTATATGTTAAGGATTACTACATTGTGTAATTACATTTTATCTTCACATAGGCAGGGGGCAAGCATTTCTGTATCCCACATTTCACAGATAAAAGAGCTGAGTCCTAGGCATATTGCATGATTTGCTGAGGTGTCACAGTTGGGTACCAGTAGGACTCAAATGTGCTAGCAGTTCATCATTGTGTCACTGACTCATTGTTAGCTAAAAAGAGAATGGCTATATATATTTTTAATACATAAAGGCTGACAATCATCAAGGTAAATACAGTTGATGTCTGCTGTTATTCTCATTGTCACATCCTTTTTCCTTCTGGTAGCAATGCCCTATTTCCTTTTGGGGAGTAAGGTTCCTTCATTCTGTTTTACTCCCACTTGAGATTATAAGTTGTCCCCACCTCATTTCCTACCCAAGATGTAGAAGTAGGCACGTGATTTGACAGCCTTTAATTCCCATCTCTCTAGGGTTTTAAATTATGATGTTAAAAAAGGCTGGTTCTCTCCTTATAGGAATATCACCAGTGATAGAATGATGTAAGCCTGAGGACCCTGGGGTCAACCCAGCTCCTCCATTCCTTCACCTATCAGAAACTAATGTCCAGAAGAGAGCCATGCAAAGATACAAGAAAACAGAAAGAAGAGGGTGGAGGGAAAGGCAGGGAAAGTGGGGCTGTGGGCAGGAAGCTAAGCTCATTTAGTCCTTAGAAACCGTGTCTAAAGCAGTAAAGAAAGGTTCACATTTTTTACCTTGAATGTTCTTGGTTTCTTTCTTTTTCTTTTTTTTTTTTTTTTGAGACAGGGTCTGGCTTTGTAGTTCAGGCTGGCCCTGAGCTCAGCCTCCAACTCACATCACAATCCTCCTGCCTCTGCCTCCCGAGTGCTGGATTACAGGCGTGAGCCACCATGCCCGACACTGTGGTATGTGAAACTGGTTGCTGTTGGGCGTGAGTCTCCACGCCCAGTACTGTATGTGGTTACCGGGGGATTGAACCCAGGTCCTTGCGCTTGCCGGACAGGCACCAGAACCACTGAGCTAAATCCCCAGTCCTGAATGTTCTTGGTTTTTAGGAGTGTGTAACACTTCATTTTCTAGAGACTTGCAAAAGAATCAATCAATTGAAATAATTTCATGTGGATTTTCTTTAACATAAATGCTTTTCAGTTTATTCTCACTAATGTTGATTATAAAACTAACATTTTAATTTGAATGTAAAACACAAGTACATTTTAAGTGAACATAAAATTTATCAGTATCTATTTGAAAATAGGATTCCCTTTGCTCTGTGAAAGAAAAAGATACTCAGTTTTATGACTCCTGTATAATACACTACTTTAAAACTGACACAGAATGAAACAGTGTTTCTTAGGAAAAATGTCTAGTTAACTATCATCTACCATTTAAAAACATTTGTAGGCATTTAGATGCATCTCCAGCGCCAGGTGTTCAGACTGACAGGGTTGCTTCTCAAAGGTGACACCCACTCCCGATTCATCCCCTTTCGCTTCTAAACTAAGATTACAGAGGTAATACCTGATTGATAAAATGTTCCTGCCTCTTAAAAATATTCAACTCAGTATTTTATGATAAAGATAAGCTTCAGAAGGTCTAAATTATCATTTCAAAGGTTAAGTCATTTATAACAGAAAAGGTATATTTAAAACCCCTTTATAGAGAATAAATCTTAAAGCTTAGAAATGACATAAGATGTGGTAAAGAGCATATATTTCAATTTTATCTGCTCTTTTCATAAGACATTTCAGAGGCAAATGTAAGCAAAATTTTGTACAAATAAGACTGATAAAAGAACAGCTGATAGAAAGTTTTACTGTGAAGAATTCAATATTAGGAAATTGACAAAAGTAAAACAAAAATAAGTGATTCCTAATCATAAAGGAAAAATATAAAGCAATTCTAATTTTCACCTACCAACAAACCAGGATGGGCGTTCTGGGCCAGAATTGAGTGAAATGTGTAACCTTGTTCCTAATTGATAGAAATGTAAATATGAACTATTTTCTTTCTGAATAAATTAACTGGTACATTGGGTAACTGGAAGATATTACAAGCTTCCTGCTTGTAATTCCAGTTTTGGTATTTACTCCCAATGAAATAGGTCTCCATAAAGAACTTGCTTAGGGCTATATATTAGTCAACTTTCCCTTTTCTTTTGCCTCACATTTGCAGGGGATTCAGTCCATGATCAGCTGGTTCTAAGAGAGAAATCTGAGGGTGCAGGGGTTTGGTGGGGCAAAATAACTTGGTTCATAGTGGTCTGGAGGCAAAGCAGGGGAACAGTGCCAAAGAGTAATGGGATAGAGACCAGATATAGTACTTGAGGTCACACCTCATGTCCTGCCTCCAAGCGTGCTTTACTAATCGACTAGGCATTTCTTCATTCAGCGGCATTGAAAAATCAGGATTAATGGTCACAATCCATTTTTTGTCAACTTCGCATCGAAACACATCTCCATAAATCATACTCAATCTCCAAATAGAGATAATAGCAAGTTCATAATTCAAGCTAACATAACACAGCTATTCCATGTACAAACAGAAATGCAATAATCTTTTTCCAAAATTTCCATAGTTCCAGTACTTTTTCAAAAGCCCAAGTCTCTTCTGAGACTCAAGCTATGAATATTTGTTTTAAAAAAAACCCTAAAAACTAGTCACATAATACCAAGACATGAGATAAATATATCTATTCCAAAAAAGGAGGAATAATGGAATAAAAAACTAAAACGGATCTAAGCCAGACTGAAACCCAATAGGGCAAATATTCAGTCCTATAGCCTGTGTCTAGCTCACATTGGGCCTATGGTGATGAGATGGAAGTTTCATAGGTCCCAGGTAGTCCCACTTCTGTGGGTTCGCTGGTTGCAACTCATACAACTCTTCTGAGTTGGCTGCATTCTCAGGCTGCTTCTCTCCACGCCGTGGAGTCTCTACTGAATCTTTGGCTTCATTTCCATTGTCTTCCCGGAGGCTCCTGGAAATTTGGATGGAAGCCTCTGTGATCCAATAGCTATGCATTCTGCATGCCAATAAAACTAGCATTACATGGACAACACCAAGCTGATGAGGCCAATGTCTCTATTTTGTAGAGATTCAGACTATGGTTAGCTGGCTCCAAGGCCACGATGCTAAAGCAAAGCAGCTGAGTTCATGGTGTCTGGGACGCAGACAGAGGAACAGTGTCTGAGAGAAACTGGCCACGGACCACATATAGTTCTCAAGGTCACACCTCCACATCCAGGAAGGAATATGCTTCCTTAACTTACTGACTGTTTTTTAATTCAGTGAATTTGACAAATCAGGGTTAAGAATCACAGATACGAAGATGTACTTTGAAGCATTATTCCAAATTGCACAGCCCCAGAAATACTCAATTATAAGAGAAGTCCTTAAATAATGTGTCCTGCAGCTTAATTTATATAGTTATTTAAGAAGTTCTGAGAAAAAAAATGCACAGACATGCAGAGCATTAGACTCAAAATAGTGTGACCAGAAACAGACATAAGCTTAGGGACCAACTAACAGAGACAGGTAGGGAATTTGTATTACATTATATTGTAGTACCAAATACTTCTTGATTCTCTCTGAGTACAGTTATGTTTTCTGTAAATAATGATAGCACTTCTTCTCTTAAAATTCTCATATATTTTATGTATCTTTCTTGCTTTATGGTGCTGATTAAAATTTCTGATGTATATAAGTGATACTGGGCTTTTTGATTTTGTTCTTGATTTTAAAGGTAGAGTTTTTAGCATTTTAATACTCAGTATGTTTGCTAGAAGATCTTTGTAATCTTTTTCAAGCAATAATTCCTTTTCCATTTTTGACTTGTGAAGAGTTTCTGTTATGAATAACTATTGAATTTGACAGGTGATTTTTTGAGGTAATTTTCCTTTTTTTCTGTTCCTGTGGTGAATTATATAAACTGATTTTTTGTACCTTAAATCAATTTTTGATTCTTGAACTAAATAAATGTGAACTCACTTGTGATGTATTAGTTTTTTTTTTTAATACTAATGGATTTGGTTAACAAAAGTTGTAGTGTTTTTTCCATCAGTATTTATAGCATGGATTGGTCTTTGATTTTTGTCAGGTTTGGTATGGAGATTCTGTTGGCCTTTCAGAATCAACCAGAAAATGCTCTTTTTTTCCCTGTTTCCTGGAATTTCTTACATTAAGATTGGCATCATATTTTTTTTCTTTACTTTTGTGCTGTAAATCACCAATGAAGAAATTTAGGTTATAAATTTTCTTTGGAAAAACTTTAAATAACAAATTCATTTTCTTTAAGGCTGGTGATTTAGTTCAGTGGTTCTGGTGCCTACCTCGGAAGCTCAAGGTCCCTAGTTTAAACCTTTGTACCAAACAAAAACAAAAATAAATTCATCTTCCCTCATATGCATGGAATCACTCTTGTTTTGTGTGTTTATGTGTGTGAATTGGGTTACTGTATTTTTTTCTAGAAATGTATCCTTTTTATCTAAACTTTCAAATAATTTAGTACATAGCTGTTCAAAATATCTTCCTTTTATCTTTTGAATGTCTGTATAATTTGTAATGTTTCATTTTTTATAAAATATTTGCATGGTCAGTGTTACCAAGCACTTATTAACTATATTGATTTTCTCAGAGCCATGTTTTTGGTTATGGCAGCTTTATTCTTATCAGTTTAAATGGAAAGTATTCATATATTTCAGTAAATGAATGTTAAGAAAATGTGGTACATCCATACCATGGAAGAACAGCCCAGATAATTCTCAATGGTATATTATGCTTAGTGAGAAAAAAAAATCCAAAAAAACAATTTCAAAATTTATACTATATGATGCCATTTGTATAACATTCTTGAAATGAAAAAATTATAGAAATAGAATCATACTTTAATTTTGCATGATGTTACTTTGGAGAATATTAGGGTAAGAAATGCAGAATCTCTCTGTATCATTTTTTACTACTATATGTGGCCTACAAATATCTGTCAGTGAAA
This sequence comes from Petromus typicus, assembly GCA_004026965.1. Taxonomy (NCBI): domain Eukaryota; kingdom Metazoa; phylum Chordata; class Mammalia; order Rodentia; family Petromuridae; genus Petromus; species Petromus typicus. Next base: position 17,580 of record PVIR01007509.1, on the reverse strand, counting down.
TCCCCCATAAAAGGTACATTGTGAATGATTTGAGGGTAAGGTAACTGATGCAACCCCACTGTTGACCAATTCTCTTGACTTTTAAAGGTTTCTGCTTCACAGTCCCATACAGTTTCCTGTTTGACTCAATTTCTTCTACTGGACTGTGGGCCACGTGAATGGGGAGAAAATGCCTTTTGCATATATTTTTCCATATCTTTCACAGTATCTGTATTAACACTGAGAACATTGAAGTTCCTCCTACTAAGGCCTTATTTAATGTGTGACAGTTGCATACATAAATGATAGAGGATGCAATGATCAAACACTACTACCATTGGATTGGAATGTAAAATGAGCAGTAATAGGATATCTTTGTTGTTTCTTCATGCTATAGAAAACAGAGCAATTGATAAAAACTTATATGAAAGGTACATTATGTATTGCTCTGGTTGATGGTTTGACTTCTGAATATCTGAACATTTGAAGTATTTTGTGTCCATTCTTTTATACAATTTTGCAACATTTATTTAAGGTGGTTATAAGAAAGGAACCTTGTATCTTTCTTCCTAGATAAAGTAGCACATTTATGAAGTTATCATTTTGCTATGTAAGGGAATACTACAATCTTTTCACAGAACCACAGAAGTCAATTATCACTTGTGAGCCTGGATTCTAAGCTGCACGAAGATGTAAGTTAGACACGGGCTTCTTCTTGAGCCTGTTGAAAACTGTCAAAATTTCACAACCTCTTCAGAACTCTTTTAAAAGTAGGGCCCTCTTGTGAACTTCCAAGATGTTATTGGTGACCTGAGGGTTTTGCAGTTCGTACAGTAATCCCAAACTGGTAAAGTGTAGCTCTTTTACTGTGAACAGCCCTGACATTTTCATGTCAGCAGCGCTCCTTACACCAGTTCATAGCAAACACTTCCAGAAAGGTTCTGGAACTCTTCCAACCTCTAAATATGGCAGCTCCTCACAGTCCTCCACTGCTCTCTTAGCATTCTCAGGATGCTGATCATCTTCAGTATTATCAGCCTTGGCTGCTGGCTGCTTTGGCAGCAGTGATCTTTGGTGTTACCAGCTTTAAATGTACCAACTTACCACACTTTATAAGGTGGAATTGTGAATATACAAGAAAATGCCATTAGAAGAGCCATTAATAGGGATGTACCTGGAGAACGTACTCATAAGCGAAATAAATAGGTCACAGATGTGTAAATATCGTTATCTTTTCTCTGGTATGAGAAAATGAAGTTGTAAATGATTTGTAGTATGTATAGTTGATATTGTGAAGTAGAAAACATTTAAAAGGGAAGAAAGTGTAGGGTTAAATAACGAGGGGAAAATGAATGTGGTAATAATAAAAAAGGAAACGAATTATGTATATAAGGGGTGGGGGAAATGCAAGGTGGGGAGGAAAGGGAAAAAGTGAGAATCAAGTCTTCTCATATTCTGGTACAAACCCTGAATGTTAAATGCGATGATGATGTGTATTCATAATGTACCAATAAAGATTTACAATTAAAAAAAGAAGAGCCATTAATAGGACTTGTGCTACAGTTTAAAGAGGAATCAGCAAATGAACTAAAATTTGCTATGGGCATAAAGACATTGCTTATAAAAGGAAAATAAAGCAGATTCATAAAGGTTTGGTCTTAGGTAGGTGAGGACATTTTCTTGGACGTCTCTGAGAAGGCCGTGGGAGGACAGAACAACCCAGAGAGGCTGCAGGGCAGACAGCGGGACAGAACCATGGCTGAAGGCTGCGTCAGGCCAAGCCAGTGTCTGCTGCGTTGGCCGCAGGATGCCTGGTGCAGCGAGGGCGGCTGCAGGGTGTCTGGGATAGCCAGTGTCCGGGAAGGGCAGCTCTGTTTCTCCTGTTTCACTGCCAGTCCTAGGACTTGTCTTCAGTTTCCCAGTCACCTACCGAGGTGATTCTTAGCGTTTCTGTCGCTGTTTTTCAGTTTTACGAGTGTAAAAAATGAACTCCTTTATGTCCATCTTTTCTTTATAGTGCTTGAGAAAAGAATACATAAACCTATGATCACGAGATTCCTAAAATAACATTTTCATGAGTTGAAGGTAGGTAATTGTATTATTTTTCTATTACCACGTTAACACTATGCTAAAGAGAAAAATTCATAATTGAGTTTCCATTATTCTTACACTTATTTCATGTTGATTGAATTACATATATTTTTCTGAAAACCTCCAATTATTTAAAAAGTAAGTGACTTACCAAAAATTAACACACTAATTTGTGAATTACTGAATAACTGTTCAAGGCCTTTTTTTCTGTGAAATGAGAGACTGTAATGGGCGTTTCATGAAAGAGGTCATAAAAATTTAAATGTATTATTCATTTCAGGTAATAGTATAGTGCAGTGGGCAAAGTAAGTCTTTGTGAGTCTATATCCTGTAATCTAACACCAAATTCAACTATAGAATTGAATTAAATGATACCTGTATTAGATAAAGGCAAACAAAAGATACTTAACTGTGAAGATAGGTATAGAAAGTAAGTTTGTGATTCCTCTATGAAAAACAAGACATGATAGATCTGTGGTGGTATCTTTGGTTAATACCACACTTAATAATAAAGGCCTCATCTACCTTGGGAACACATGGAACACTGTATGCCTAAAAGATTTGGTACCGTATTTGGCACTCTACATTTATGAAATGCGTCACATTTGGGAGTCAGATGGAAAAAAATGCTTTCATTATTCCAAACTACTGAACATATTTTCTCTAAAGATCCTTCTTTTCCCCAAAGAATAATTTTGTACTAGTATGTACTGGCTTTTCTACCTAAGAGAGATACTTGAGCAGTTATACTCCTATGTATTTGTCCAAGAAAAATGAAAAAAATGTATCCATTTAGAGAGGTGTTTTTGTTTTTCTGTACCAGAGATTCATCTATATTAATCTGTTTATTTATTTTTAATTTTTTAAATTTTTTTTTTGAGACAGGGTCTCACTTTGTGGTTCAGGCTGGCCCTGAGCTCAGCCTGTAACTCACATCACAACAATCCTCCTGCCTCTGCCTCCCTAGTGCTGGGATTACAGGCGTGAGTCACCACGCCCGGCACTGTGGTATGTGGTACTGGTTGCTGCTGGGCGCAAGTCTCCACGCCCAGTATGGTATGTGGTTACTGGGGATCAAATCCAGGTCCTTGCACTTGCAAGACAGTTGCCGGAACCACTGAGCTAACTCCCTGGCCCTAATCTGTTTATATTTTAATGACAGTTTTCCTATGTAGTCTTTTGGATGTATCTTATGTCATTTGTATATTCTATTTTCATTTTCATTCAATTCAAAATACTCATTAATTTTTGTGGTGAATTCAGAAGCACGTTGTCAAGCTTTCCAACATTTGGGTTTTCCCAGCTATCTTTCTATTACTGAGCTATGGTTTTATCTGACTACACTTAGTGAATATAATATGTGTTATTTTAGTAGTCAGAGTTTTTTTAGTGTTTATTTTATGAGATGTAGTATGGTCTAATTTGGTAAATGTTTTAAATACACTTAAAACGTATGTAAATTCTGCTGTTTGAGGTAGGAATGTTCTATAAACAGCAAGTCAAGTTGATTGGCATTATTGTCCAGGCCTTCTACATGCTTCTTTTCTATGTATTCTTTTAACTACAAAGAAATATTAAAATGTTAATTATTATTCACTTCTGTCATATTTTGCTTGATAAAGTATAAAACTGTGGTACATTTCATATGAAAACAGTAAATCCTTCAGACAAGAAGAGATAACAGAATTCTCTCTATAGTCCTCTTTAAAAAGTTACATTCAGAGCTGAATGTTTTACATGCATAGATCATATAAATACATTTTCTTTTGCTCTGTCCTTTACATTACTCTAGTGATTTTAGACCTTATAGTTAGAAATCCTATTATTTGTGTACACAAATCTATGTGTACTTCATGGATGATTTAGACAATAGTTAAAATATATTTAATTTTTTCTGATTTACTTCTTGCAAAATGTACCCCCTCTTTTTTTTCTGCCTCCTTTATTCTGCATTGGAATGCTCAACCCAAAAATCACATTTTCAGTAAACTTCTACACAAGACTTTTTCCCCTAGTAGCTAAATCCAAGCTGCTATATCTCTTCATATCTCTCTCATAGCACATGAAATTCTGTTACATGTGATGTATTGTTGAGATGTCTTCAAAGAACATTTCAATAATCTGTTTCCATATCACTTTCTGATACGATTGGTTAGGCCCTTGTGGGTGGTTTTTAAACTAATAATCTGTCTTGAGCAAAGTGGTAATTTGTGTTTGTCTTGACTCTTTACCTCACTTAATAATTGTGGAGTCGTGGTTCCTGAAGAAATACTTCACTCCATACATTTTTTGCTGATTAATTAACCAGACTGTTTCTCCTTTTTAATGCACTGAGAGACTTTTCTGGTATTTCCCCTCTTTCTCTGTTGACTAATCCAAAGCTGCATGAAAGTGGCTCCCGCTATGCCATGGCCCATAAGGAGCTGCTCGCAGAAGGCAGCTTCCTGCTCTTCCTCTCTTCCTTCTGTTCATTGTTTCTACAAGGTACCACTGTTGGCCACCCCTTCCTTTAGCTGTTACTGTCTCTTTCTCAAGAGTAGTGCCACCCAGGTACTTTGTTCTGAAAATGCTTCAAGGATGCTAGGTTGTCTGCAATTGTCCAAAGCTAGAAATATCTTCTCTCTCACTAGTGTTCACTTTTCTGTATGCTTCCTCCAACACTTTCCATTGTTTTTGTGCATATAATGTTGCCATCCCACTTCCTTTCTAGAGTTCAGATAGGATAGATATATATAGAGGGAGTGAACTGGAGGACAGATTTGTACTCACGAGATCCATTTAGGAAATCATCCCTCCTCTCTGTAGTTGAAACTTTGTGACTGAGCCAACTTAATATTTTATTTCTTAAGAGTGATTTTTTTTCCAGAAGATTTATGGTATCACATATAAATTACTTCTTATAGCCCTGACCCTTCACTAAATGAATTTCTGAACTTTCCCTATACCTCTTTTCTCATTATGATTGATCCTGGCTGTTTTTTCTTCTGCAGCAATCTTCTTTTCCTTCCCCCATGACCACTGCATCAACCTGATCATTAAGTTTCTGTCTTATTAGGCGGATCCATGGAAGCATCTTTCTGGATTTAACTTTTACTGACAGTCTGAGATGCTCTCTCTCCTGTATGATGAGTTCTGTGCCACCACATAGCTTTGTATTCTCCTTTCTTTGTACTCTAGTTATTTCCCTCCTGAAATATTATGGAATTTAACTGCATCCCACATAACATTCTGGTGTTACTTCAGAGCTCCACTTTTCTTCCTAGAGTTTAAACACCGAGATCTGTGAAAACTTGTAAGCTTGGGACAAAGCCTGGCATCATTTCTGGAGAGATGGCCTCTCCTTGGAGGCTGCACATGTGAGAGTGAGTTGGAAAGCTGATGCCCAAGGACCAGACACGTTGGACTGAAACTAGCTGTGGCTGCAGCTCCTGTGCCGGGGCGACTAGCTCAACTCCCATTGCTTTCACCTGCGTGTTGCCTTTACTTGTGATATGAAAATATAGAGAATCTCACATATGGTAGTATGTAATGGGCAGCAAGCGTGCATTCTTTTGTTCTGAGCTATCTCCTTTCCGATCTTCCCTGTGAGTTGGAGTCTAGAAACATACATAAAACACTTCCCTTTCAAGTGTACGAGGGGACTGTCATTTGAGCGCTCACCACAGATTCACAGGCACACCTCACAGGACCGCTCTCTCTATGGGTCAAGGCATGTGGGCAGGAAGGAAGGCACATCCCCAAGGTTTTTCTTCTGCCAACTTTCGAAGATATCTCAGTATTGTTTGTGTCGGGTTGGGATTTAGCTCAGTAGTGCCATTGCCTGCCTTGCATCAAGATCTTTAGAATAAAAATGTTCTCAGGATGAACCATGACATACACTGGATTCTTGGTTCATCTTAAATCTGTGGTGGGTCTCCAGTGGACTCCAGAGCTGTAAGGTGTACTGTAAATCTTCAGGATTCCTCACATATACTGGGAGAGGATAACCTTGGGGAGAAGACAGGAAGCAAAGTTTGATAATTTTCAAATTACCCATAAAATAGTTCATCTGAACCTGAATAACCACTATTCTCTTACAACCTATCAACTTTGAATAGGAATTGGAATGAAAATGTTTATCTATAAAATGACCATGTTTATATATACATATGATGTTTAACATTCATATCTGTGATCTCATAAGATAGGCCTGTATTTGGATAGACAAGAAAAGGAAGAATCAGACAATCAGGGTGCTGAGATACGCTGGAAGAAATGAGCTAGCATAGAGGACAGAGGATGGAGTTCACTAATTCTGTCTCTAATTCTGGGCCTTATTTTATGAATGCTAACTAGCAAGTGATATAGTACTTGTGTGCTTTAATCTATGCATCTGAAAAATTAAGATAATGATATTTTCCTTGTGTGATTCATTACAAGGAATCTAATTTAGTATAATATGTAGTAGTATTTCATACACTAAGATGGTCTACTGGTATGTTAATCTCTAGAGAAAAAATTGGTGATAAGTAATCTGTTTTTTCCCTTCTAGTACCAAATAAGTTATACTAAACAAATTCCTTGGTTCCTTTTTATTACAAAAACCTCAGAGAAAGAATACCTAGTATCCACATGTATTTTTAAAATTCCTTACCTTTTGTGTTCATTAAAGATCATGTTAGTCAACTTTGGTGTTACTGTAACAAAAATCTGAAAAAATAAGTAAATTTGTAAAGAGGAAAGGTTTATTTTAGCTCCCTTTGGAGATTGCAATCCATAGTAAATTGGTTTTGAACCTGTAATAAAATAATGCATTGTGGCAGGAACATATGGGAGAGAGAGCAGCTCATTTTAAGGCAGCCGCGAAGCGAGGGAAGAACTGGAAACAACCAGCATCCCACAGTCCCTTCCAGGGCACACCCCCATGACCTCACTTCCTGCCACTGGACCTTACGTTCTAAAGGTTCACCGCCTTTCAACAGTGTCATTCTGGGGCCAAAGATTTAGCACATGGATCTTCAAGGGCCCGTCAAAATGCAGGGAATGGCAGGGAGTATTGAAACTTCAAAGACAAGCCCAGTAGCGTAGTTACTGGTAGGTAATTCCTTATTTGTTGCATTCTGTCTGAATTTTGAAAATGAAATTTCCTTCCCTGATGATTTTGTCCTTATCCATCTGATGGAAACAGGTTCATTTCTCAAGGTTTGAAGACGGCAATGATTTAAAGTTTTCAAAGTCAGGAGGAAATGAACTGACTTATTAAAACCAAGGCTGAGTTCAGACATAAAACCTTATTTGCCTTGCCCTTGGGTTGTCAGTTTAAAAACTGAATAATTTTTTTCACTGTGAGTCTAACGTGTCCACATCACCTTATTACTGTAACGTTGTCACTGAGGTGCCCCATGGGAACGGTGTCTGCTTGACAGGGCTGTGGTGAGGAAGGAGAAAGAACAGACTTGGAGACTGGGAATAACTATTCTGATGAAAGCAGTGCTTTTAGTCACATGGTGATGTTTGATTTTTCCAACTGTATCAGAAAATAATATACTTGATGATTGAAATTTTGAAGAATTTCTATAATTAAGTAGAACATAATGAATATAATTTAAACTTAATAACCTATTATTATTATTATCATCATCATTATTATTTGTTAGGCAAAACATTAATATATTCTTGATGATTAAAGTTTGGAGGACTTGCTGGGCATGGTGGCAGTTGTCTGTAACCTTTGCCCTAGGGAAGCTCAGGCTGAATGATTACTACAAGTTTGAGGCCAGGGTGGACTACATTGTGAGTTGAAGGCCAGCCTGAACTACACAGGGAGACTTTGCAGCAGAAATACTCCCCAAAACAGTAGACTTTGGAAGGTTGGTAGTTCCTACATTACACTGTTCAGTGGCCCTAGAGTGCTTTGCTTGTCTCATTTGATCATTCTTACTATATCAGTCACCTCTCACTAACCTACAAAGGTGACATTATTGCTTCTAATATTGAGTTCTCTGTATGCTTGGATGAAATAGAAATTAAGGAAGAGCACAGAATTCTAATTGCCTAAAATGTTAATTCTTATTCCTAAAACCGGAGTGATCACCTGTCTATACCAAAAAAAATAGAATCAGCCTACGGTGCAGAGTCACTTTCTTCTGCCTTTTCTGGTCTTCTCCAGCCATTTCTTTTTCCACATGAGCCCACATTTCTGTTTGCATGATCTTTCTTCATCCTGCCTCTTCTGTGGCAGTGTGATCACTTCCAGGGCAGAAGTGAGAAACTTCACACACCTCACTGTGGTACTTTCACATGTTTTTTTTTTTTAATAAAAATAAATGTGTAGGAGATTTAAAGGGTCCCTTTCTCTAAACAGGACTGATGCCTTTTTTTTTTTTTTAAGAATGATACAAAAGTTGTCTAGAGTAAACATATATTAAATGATGGTTATATCTGATTATTGATGAGCCCAGGCTTCTCTTTTCATATATTGTTTGTTTTTAGTTCACAAAATTATTATCTAATTGACAAAAAGAGAAAGGCAAGAGAGAAAGAGAAAAGAAATAGAAAACTAAGTCTGTTATTTCATATATTTGAAAATGAGTTGGAAGCAAAAGATTGTGTGGTGATTGAGACACACTGGGCAGAAAATCTAAGTGCCAGGAATGATGGCACACGTTCGTAGTCTGAGAGGCTGAGGCAGGAGGATTTTAAGTTTAACTTGGGCTACATAGAAGGCAGCTTGGATTACATAGCAAGGTCCAGTCTCACAAAACCAAAAAACAAAACAAAACAAAACAAAAACCCCAAAAACTCAATTTTAAGAAAGAAACACTTAATCTGTTGAGAGGTAAAATAGATAAAAGTTGTAAGGATACAGGCATAGGAAAGAACGTTCTGATCAGAACCCAAATTTCATGAGAAATAGTACCAGTAGTCAATTAATCAGCATCAAGTTGAAGAATTTCCACACAGAAAAAGAAACAATAGAAGGAAGAGAAAACCTATGGTATGGGAAAAAGCACATTTGCCAGCTATGTTTTTGATAGAGGACTAATATTATAGAATATATATAAAGAATTCAAAAAAAATTAGATTCCCCCCAATTAATATGGGCAGTTGAAAGGAACAGACACTTCTCAGAAGTACAAATGGCCAGTAAATACATGTAAAAAATATTTTAATGTTGCTGGCTTTTAGAAAAATGCAAATGAAAATAAAACTAGGATTCTGCCTTACTCCAGAAAATATAGCTATTATAAAGAAATCAAAAAGTAATAAATGCTGGCAAAGTTGCAGAGAAACAGGAACCTTTGCCATTGTTGGTAGGAATGTAAAGTAGTACAACCACCACAGAAATCAGTAAAGAGATTCCTCAAACTGAAAACAAAAATTCCATTTGACTCAACTACTCTACTTCCAAATATTTTCCCCAATGAATTAAGGAGATGCTATTACAGTGGGATGTGCCTACCCATGTTTACAGCAGTATATTTTGTAAGAGCTAAATCTTGAAAGTGGCCCATAGTTCTATCAACAAATGAATGGTTAAAGTACACAACTGAGTACTACTGTGCCATAAAGATAAAATTGTGTACATTGTGAGACCATAATGTTAACTGAAATAAATCAAACCCAAAAGCTTAAATATCACATAATTTCTCCTATATAAAAAACCCAAATATAATTAAGGAAGTTAAAAGTTACATAATTGGAGAAATGGAGATAGATTTCTTGCAAATGAGGTGGAGACTGAGAAATGGAGGGAGCTTGTCACCATGAAGAAAGAATAAAATAAAATCTAGTACTTTGTTGTTATATTGTTGTGCTTGCTATGCAATACTGAATTTTGTCTTCTTAAAATTCATGTATGCGGTGAACCTCAGAACAGGAATCCTTTCTGGAACAGGGTTTTTTCAGGTGTCATTAAGTGAGGATCTTGAGATACAATCATACTAGATTTAGCATGAGCCCTGGATCCAATGAATGACATCTTCAAAGAAAGAGGAGAGGACTGTTATGAGGAAAACACTATGTAAAAATAGGGGCCAAGATAGAAATTACATCTCCACAAGTCAGGGAATGCTGGAGCCCCCAGGAGCTGGGGAACAGACAAGACAAGGTCTCCCCTAAGCCTTTGGTGGAGGTGAGGTCCTGCTGACACTTTAATTTCTGACTTCTGGACTGTGGAGCATTGGAGAGCAAATTTTTTTTTTTTTAGGTTTATTGAGACAGGGTCTCGCTTTGTGGTTCAGGGGCTGGCCCTGAGCTCAGCCTCAAACTCACATCACAATCCTCCTGCCTCTGCCTCCCGAGTGCTGGGATTACAGGCATGAGCCACCACGCCCGGCACTGTGGTATGTAGTACTGGTTGCTGCTGGGTGTGGGTCTCCACACCCAGTATTGTTATGTGGTTACCTGGGAATCGAACCTGGGCCCTTGCGCTCACAAGACAGGCGCCAGAACCACTGGGCTAACTCCCCGGCCCCTGGAGAGCAAATTTTTGCTGTGGTTAAAACAATAAAGTTTGTGCTATTTGTTATAATGTCTATCTTTTTCATCAGGAAACTCCCCACCCCCAACTACCCCTAGAAGGATGCCTCTCAGCTGTGAGCTTGCATCAGAGTCTCCTGAAAAGTTGTTAAAAGACACATTTCTGGGTCATAGACCCAGGGTTATCACCAGTAGATGATTTCTGTGTGCAGTAATTAAGTCAGATACAAATTTAGTGCATATTTTGCACTTTAGTGTAACTGGTTTGAAATATGTCCATCAAAGATGAAAGTTCACATAGAGAAGGAGGCCCTTTACTTAGTGTTAGTGGAAGCCTTGAATGGGATGGAGTGGCAATTTGGCTGGACATGATGCCACATGGATAGGATAGGCCAACTCTGTTTATCCTTGTGGCCATTGGAAGGAAAAAGTTTCTAATGATGTTCATGTTATGGAGAGCTCTTAGCACTCTTTGCACTAGTCACTTTTATTAAGGCATCTGAGAAAAAACGTGTCAATATTAAAATGGATTGACCCAAAGTATGTGTTAGCATGTGGCAATTAAAAACCAGTGACCTTTGGGCAGAATCTGGCTGGTGGAAGTATTTTGTTTGGCTTGCACAATATTTTTGAAATGTGGAAAAATTTACATTAATAGTCACTTGTGGTAAACAGGGGAAGAGAACATAACTAGAACTTTTGTGTTAAGTTCTAGTCTCCTGTGAGTCGATGGCACATGGCGAAATAATTAATAATTAGGCAGAAATGAGACTTGGAGAAATTGTGCTTGGGTCTGATCCATGCTACTCTGGGCGGCAAGGAGTCTGCATCCCAGTCTACCGTATGTTTTATTATCTACATTCCAAAAAGCCCGGAAAGGCAGGGACACACGAATAGTAGTCCTAGAGAAGTTATGTACATGAGAATCCCGTGGGGCAAGGCAGATGTCAGCAATAGTCCTTGGGGAGGGACAGATCCGGTACAGTTCTACCATGAAGCATCACAGCATGTGGGACCATTGAGTCCCCGTTGCTACCAGAGCTGAAGACAAAAGTCAAGTCCAAAGTCTGTCTGCAGGCAGAAGGCCTGGTCAGTGTTGACCTAGCAATTCCCAAGCAGGGTGGTTCCCAGCAATCAGTTATTTGGCTTCTTTAGAAAAGTCGGAGGAGAGGTCAGTCTGGCATCCTTGAGCACTGCCTTCCAGATCTGTTCAACTCAGCATGAAGGACTCTTCGGACACACAGCCATCTTATTCCTCATGTTCTTATAAATGCTTTCATTAATTTACTTTATTTTTCTGTCTATTCTTTAGACAATTGAGTTTAAAAGCTGTCTTTGTGTTAGATAATAAACTTCTGTGAATGTGTGATGTATATCAGGAGTTAAAACTGGATGTGAAGAGATGTTCTGGCCTGGACTTCCACATGCAATCTGGTGAAAGAGACAGAAAAGTAAATAATTATAATGTTAAAAGTGCTACAGCGGAGCTTTGTGTAAAGTATTATTATAGATAGAAAAGCTAGTTAAAAATAAGGCAGGCAGACAGACAGGGCAGGCCCTTGGAGGAAACTCACAAGAAAGGAGACTGTTATAGAAAATCCTGGAAAACAGTGACTGAGTAAGGCCTCATCCTCCTGAATAACTAAGTCAGTGGGGAGTCAAGGTCTAGACTTACCTCCTCTCTTCCCAGGAATGTAGTAATTGTAAATTTCCTGGGACAAAGGGCCAGGAATCTGGCCCAGGTGGAAGAGCTTCCTGATGGGGAGGACCCCATATGACTTAATTTCTCATTGGACCCCATTTGATCAGGATTGCTTAAACATCTGTACTTGTTATAATTCCACTGGTTCACCCATTTCTTTTGAATCTTATTGGAATTCCCTACTTTAAACCTGCCTCACCTCATGGCTTTGTCCCGTAAGAGCCCTCTGAAAAGTGAGGTGAGTGGGTTACCCACCTTTCCGGGTTCCCCCTTCTGTCTCTCTTAGGCAGAAGCTTTCTCTCAATAAAATTTTCCTACTCAAACCTCCATCTGTCGTTCGTAAAATTCATTCTTCGATTTTAGAGAACACGAGCTTGCGTTTTAAGTGGAGAGCCAGGCCTTGCTCTCCTGTGTAGTACACAACTTCCACTGAGCTTCCCCTTCATTTTGTTTCTCTTTGGATTTGTAGCCACTCTAAGAGAAAACAAGTAGTTTGTGTTCCTCTGATCTTAGCCACTGGATATAGCAAAGTAATAACAAGGCATTCGATTTTACTTTCTTCTTTATTCATGGAGTCAAGCACATGGGGCAGTATTAGCATTTTCAGTATTGAAAATATGCATAGTACAAAAAAATCAAACAAACAAAATACTCTTGCCACTAGCACTACCATACGTTGTGTTTGCCCAGCATTGTTCTGGTTCTAGGACTCTGACCTACAAGACAACCGATGTCAACTCTGCACTTAGCACTTTACAGAGTCATCATTCCTACCGTGGATATGTGACACAGAACAACTGCCTGGGTTCTGTGACACAGATACTGTTTCTATAGTATAGAAACTTGGAGGAGAGCATCTCTGTGCCTTGGGATGATATCCAGGCTCTCTTCTGCCCCTGGACTCTGCCCAGAGGAATTTTCATTACCTTTGAGGATGATGAGTCAGATTATCTCTGGTAGTTCCTGATGGAAAAGAACGAAGCATCCGGATCTTATGTACAGGGAGAAAGAGAGCTTAAAGCTTTTGGTTGTTATGCTTGCAGATTTTCCTGAATGAATATAGGTGAAGGTCCACCAACTGAGGTTTTTAACCAGAAGGAAAGTAAGATTTTGTGTCTTTAATTGGATCCAGTCTTAAGGATATAAATTAGGACCAAGCTTCCATGTGTTTTGAAAGTATGTGTTGATGTCAGCCATTTGACCTTGAGATTTCTGTAGTCTGTACACCCTTACACCAATATTGTTCTCCACATTCTCTCTACTTTCCTGGTTCATGGATCACTGCTTACACTTTCTATCATTGCTTTTGTCTGCCATTTTGTTCTCCTACTTTGAATGTGTATATTATCTCCTTTTTATGTCTTTTTGTGCTATAAAACTTTTTTTTTATAAGAAGACAATGATAAACCTTCATCTGATAGTTCCCAGTATAGAAATATATAAATTATTGCCTGGGTGCTGTACTCAGACAGAATGTGTCCTTAAAACTTCACAGAAATTAATTTGTCTTGAGAGTCTAGCTCCTGACAAAGGAAGAGCATGGAGGATTTTGTTGTCCAATGTGCATCCGGAGCAGTGTGAGTTTATTTGATGTGAGATACCCCTTTAAAAGTAAGTCATGCTTGATGGGCCTGTCTGCACTGAGAGTTTGGAGGAGTCAGGCTGGTGAGGAGACCCCACTGAGTGTGTTGTTAAAAGTCCCGCTGTGCTTTTCATTCTTTTACCTCACCCCATCCTGGCCTCCAGGTTCAGCTCACAGGAAAGATTGTTATGACTAGAGTTGACTATGGTGTTAAAATTTCGAACAGAGCCAGTGTTCTTTGATTTTCTGCTGTCCAAACTCCCCGCTCCTTGTGTCTGATCGAAATGAAATTTTCTTTAAAGAGTGGTAGGTCTCAGGCAAACCCTAGGGGACTATTAGGCAGGTAATTTGAAAAAAAAATTATTTTCCTTCACAATATTTAGTCTGGTGTGTTGTGAGAAAAGTCTCATTTTGGTCTGACTTGGCACTAAGAGTCTTCAGCGAGGCACAAGGGGAGCTCTTGGAGTTGCTATGGGATGCTTGGGTCTTCCTTTGAAGGAGTCACTGAACGTGCCTTCAAGGAGGGTGGCCCACAATGTGCCAGCGGCTGACCCCGCCCTGCAGACTTGGGGCCTCAATTTGGTTTGCCCCACGGAGCCAGCCCATTCCCTCAGTATGCAAATGCACATCCTCTGGCCTGCTGATAGTCGCCTGGAAGTCAGGCCAGGAATAGCATTGAAATATGTAATTGTCAGTGGTGCTACACATGCATACCATCGATCAAAATTGTCTCTACAGGTAAAGTAAAATTAAAGTAGTTGGGTGGCTGTGTGTTTTAAGAAGGGGGCACTCTGTAGTTCCCTTTAGGAAAAGCTACACTGAAGTTGAGATAGAGCTGAATCACTCTGTTTTCATGGACAGCAAAGTCACTGCCGAGGCTTGCTTCAGGCCCGTCATCCTCCTCACTTCCTCTCACTGATATCTGTTTTCTAACCCTCTGGCTGTGCTAAGTCACAAGTGGTTATGCCTGTCTAACCCTGAGGCCAGTCTCTGTAGACATACTTGGTACATATTTGCTCCTGTCAGGCAGTTGGTTTTTGTAGTGGTAAATCCTACAATAGTCTAACTCCTGTCTGTTGCATATTTTAAAACATAATAGCACTGTTTCCTATGTGACAACTCTAGATTTATATTGTAAACACAATTTAGGGTTTTACAAATATAATACTTACTGATGGACTGGTTTACAGTGGAGTAAAGCTACCTTAATAAAAATTCTGCTTTTGTTTGTATTAGCTGTGTGAACTTGGGAAAGAGACTTACAACTTTAAAATGCAGTTTTTTTCATCTGTGAAATAGAGATCTTAGTAACAATGGCTACTTGATGAAACATTCTAATAAAATAATATGATATACATACAATGTTTGTTAGACAAGTTTCCTGGTGTTTGCTGAAATGAACATTAAACAGATTGTCATTTATGTAAACATTCAAAATCATTTTGTGATACCAGTCATGAGCAAAGTGAATATAGGTCACTAGAAGAATGCATGCCGGGGTTTCATCCCCAGAACTTCAACCAACCAGTCAACCAACCACCACTGGTTAACTGACAATTACTTACCAGATACAAGTCAAGATTGTGCTTGTCTGTCCGATAGTTTTCCTTCTGTCAATGGGAAAACTTGTAAGATCCTCTTGACTGCTACTTAGGAATTCATTGATAACTATGTCCCATCTCATGGGTATGTTCCATAAAAATTACTTGAAACTACAGCTTCATATGCAGACACAACCTTGGATAATGTACTTTGTATTTTAAAACTCTTTTTGAGAGAGAGTTTTTGCTTGGTGAATATATAGTTTTTCCTACAGATCATTATGACTGTTACGATACTCTGTCTTGCTAAATTCAAAATGGCTCATCCACCATGTTTCTTCTTATTCTAATCCAGCAAAATGTGGCAGACAATGCAAATCCATATTGAGCAACCCTGCTTTTCAGGTAAAGCCTGAATAATTTGATAGGGCCTGAAAAAGGTAAACCAAACTTCATGAAATTCTTCCATGCTCCAAGATAATTTAATATGAAATTGGCTAAACTCAATTTTAATTCTAAGTTGGTTGGTTACTTTTGTAAGATCTTTAAGGTATGTAAGGTATATAAGCAACTTCTATGTGAACATAAATGTTATAACAGAAATGTTACTCTTTTAAGTTCAAATGTACATCCTGAGCCCAAATTCTTGAATTTTTTCTCATTTCATCTGTTCGACATACCACACAGACAAAGAGTCACTCATTTTCCTTCACTTGAAAGAGGGATCTGATGCTGTCTGTCATTCAGTGTCTGACAGGAGTTTTATGAAGAAGGTGAGATCTTACACAGAGCTCTCTGGGCTGTTCAAAGAGGAAGCTTTGTTGATAGCATGAACTCAGTCATGGTCTGTAAAACAAGATGCAGACAAGAGTGGTGGAATGTTGCTTTCCCCAAATCCTTTCCATGATAGCACCTAGCCCCACGGGTTTCTAGAATTAAATAGTGTACCTGACAGATTGTGGAGGAAACTCGGCTACCTGAGCTAAAGCAAAAGCCTCAGATCCACTTTATTTAATGATAATATGAACCTCTAGGTTCTTGATCAGAAGTGTGGCAGAATGGCTCAGGAAACAAGTTTCCATCCTGCCATACTGATTCAGCTTTCCTAGAAACGCCTTTTCTCTTGCTGTGCCTTTGTCACAGAACAAACCCCTCCTCCCTTTCACATTCTCCATGTGCCTGTCTTGCATGGTCTTAGCATGATATATTTCTTAATGCCAGAAATGCTTTCTAAGCTGTCCTCCTCCCACACTAACCTGTCTTCTGTGTTTTTTTTTTGCAGCCTATAGCACTTTGCTCATATCTTAATGTCCTCAATAAAATAACTTATCTTTTATCTACTTTTGAGTGTCATCTCAATATGCTTGATCATCAAGGAATAATAGTGTATTGGTAGATGAACAGATGGATGAATAGAAGGCACAATTATATTTGCCCAAGTTGGAAACTTCATATTTGGATTTTCCTAGAAGGATGTGTAGGGTTTTGTCAATAGGGAAGAAAGAGGAGGATTTTTGGCTACAGAGAACTGTGCAGACAAAGGAGATGGGGTTAATGAAAATAAATGGTGAGTAGGAATAGGAGTAAATGTTTTGCTGTCTAGTAAAACAAATGAAGGACTCAGAGTGATATTGTTGGGTTAATAGACCATGATGTTGGACAGATCAGGTGAGATTAAATTATAAAAGGCTTTAAAACCATAATAAGCAGAAAGGAAGCATTATGACTTTTAGGTAAGGAACTGATGCAATAAAAATGGATTATGTGTTCACAAATAATACAAAAGATGAAAAAAATTAGTATTTCTTTGTGAACTCTATCTGGTGTTTGTGGAGTGTTTGTATACTGCATAAAGCTCAATGTACCTTGAAAAATATGGATTAGACATAAGCCTTGGGGTGGTATATTGAGAAATACTGCATAAAAGAAATTGAAGAATGGAGAGGTAGATAAATGACCCCAGGGGTAGGTTTGTGACAAAATGGCCTTTTATGATTTACAGTGTATTTGGGAATTCCAGCCATTTATGTTTAATAGGCATTTAATGTGATTTTGAGACTAAAAATTGTACTTCTAATAGCTTTGACCCTATAATTTCAGGTACCTCAGAAGCAAGGGCTATTGTATTACATCACTAACTCAGGAATAAAAGAAAATCCTGAACCTACTAGGGAAAAGCTCAGGAATGTTCTTTCTACCTTACTTTTTGACAGATCTAAAATACT